>PVJS01006087.1:37500-61408 GCA_004027185.1 Glis glis | reverse complement strand
AGACCGGAGGATGCGGGTTCACGGCCAGCCTCAGCTACTTAGTGAGGCCCTCCGCAACTTAGTGAGACCCTGTTTCAAAATAGAGAATAAAAAATAGGGCTGGGGATGTAGCTCGGAGGTAGAATGCCCCTGGATTCAATCCCCGATACCACAAAAAAAAAAAAGAAAATTAATGAGGAACAGATTTTTTTTATCATGTCTGGGAAATATGCCTTAATATTAATAACAAAAGAGGGAAGGCAGAAGAACTCTGTAACTTTGTTTTTCTTCTTTTTCACTACGATGAAGAGATGGATTTTTGAACTGGAAAGGAAAAGGAAAGGAAAAAAACTGAAAGGAAAAAAGATTGAACATGAAAGCAGTCAACAATCAGGCCCTGGGGTAGATACCAAGGGACTGTAGTGAATGAGACAGACACAAGTTTCTCTAGGATGAGAGGAAAAAACAAGCCAGAGGACCACTTTAAATAACTATGAAGCCGGGCGTGGTGGCACAAGTTTGTAATCCTAGTACTTGGGAGGCTGAGACAGGAAGATCACAGGTTTGCAGCCAGCCTCAGCTACGTAGTGAGGCCCTCCGCAACTTAGTGAGACCCTGTTTCAAAATAAAGAATAAAAAATAGAGCTGGGGGTGTAGCTCAGAGGTAGAATGCCCTAGGTTCAATCTCCAGTTCTGCAAAATAAATAAATAAACAAACAAACAAACTATGAATAAGTACAGCACAACTCTTTTTCCAGGAAAATAAATCAACTTCACAGGTGCAATTGTGGAACCACAGTTGATAGTCTTTAAGACATGCTGAGAATAAACGGTGTATGAAAAAATTTGCAAGTGACAATGGCATCTCTATACTTAAAAAGTGAAAAGGCTAGATTACAGAAATCATCAACCAGGAAAATTAATGACGATCTGTGGCAAAAATGTCCTAAGGATGCCAACAGAGTGTTAAATAGACATGGGGACATGTGGAGAAGGAAGAGGTGGTGATTAGGTATGAGAATTTTTTCACCAAATTAAGGCATGGCATGGTGCAGAGAAAATTTCTGGCACATAGTAGGCACCCAGGGAAGAGTTGTTGACGGCTATTATTTCTGGTAGAATAATTAGATCCCATAACCCCACAGTGTATCTTGATTATAGAAAGGCAGCTGACCAACTCTCATGCTCTAAGGGGCAAGATGGTTGTCCAGTTCAGCACATTTATCAGTTTTTGAGAGTACATCCAAAGCAGGTTTCTTGTAACTGGAAGTAGCTAATTCACACAACAAGAACCAGACTTGAAATGATCTTGGTACACTGAAACGAGGGAGATAGCCACAATCTAAAATTTTCAGTGATAAAGTCCTGGGTTTAGACTTTGCAAAGATCAATTGTATAAGTTCATGACAAAGAAGCTATGACTTTATATCAACTTATGCAAAAATATGTTTATTGAATGAAAAGCTCATCATGTGTCAATAAAAAGATAGAGGAGATGACAAAAACGAATGGAGTTTTAAGCTAAATCGAGCACACTCTGGTGTCCAGAGGAAGAGAAAGAAAGGCCTCACTGTGTTCTGCACGGTGTGTGCATGACATTTGGAGTGGGTGCCCAAATGGAATCCACATTTTTACAGGGACATTGACAAATGACAGAAACCTGGGGGGCAGGCAACAGGATGGTTGCGCTCGAGGCCATGTCTTGGGAGAAATTGTTAGGGAGGTAGGGAATGTTTAACAAAGAGGAGCTTAGCTTAGCAGACCATGACTGCGGCCCTCCAGTGAATGGAGAGCTGCGGTGAGGGAGAGCAGCAGCCTGACTGCTGACATCGGCCATTGGAAGGAAGCAGACTCCTTGTTAATATAAGGAAAAACCTTCTTGGAATTTGAGGGGTTCTACCTCTGCTGCTCTGTTAGGTAGTGGTCCTGGAGATAGACCTGGTTAGCCTCCTATTAGCACTTCTGTGTGAAAGAATTCTTGTGTTGATGGGAAACTCCAATTCTTTAACCTCTAGAAGTAATTGCCAATTGATGGTAAAACAAGAACATGGCTAGGTAATCACAAAGAATTAGATGTGGAAGTTCCGCATCGGGTAACAGACACTGAAAATGTCTATAACAATTAAAAAGGCAGGGCTGATCGGAGGAAAGATCTAGAAGAGGTATCTGTTATCTAGGACAGCGCTGCCTGTAAAAATATAATATGGAACATAAAAGTAAGCCATATCTAATTTTAAATGTTTTAGTAGCCATATTTAAACAGTAAAATAAACTAGGTGAAATTAGCTTTGGTAATGTACTTTATTTAAACCCATATATCTGAAATACTATTATTTCCACATAGACTTCAAATTGACTAATGGGCTATTTCACATTCTTTGTTTCATAGGAAGTCTTTGAAGCCCCTCATGTGCACTTACATTTCCAGTGGGTCTCAACCCAGACGAATCCCATTTTGAGTGGTAAGTAACCACATGTGGGAAGCAGCTACCATATTGGATGGCACCAACTAGAAGCTAAAGTCCCCAAGCACGGCTAGTTAAAACAAAAGAGGTTATTAGTAAAATCAGGCTGACCCATACAGGTTACCAAGAAATTCCGGAGACACCGCCAAAACAAAGAGGGTCAGGCTGTGGAATGCTTTCATTCTGGCAACCAGGAGAGTGGTAAGAGCCAGGAATACAGGTGGAGTTTGACCAAACAGAGCAGAGGCTCCAGCTGAGGCTAAACTGCACCTGCCCCACTCCTGGTTGCTCCAGCAACCAGACTCCCTCCCCATGCTAATGAGATTATAATGAGAACATCCATATGCAAATGAATCAAGCAGTGATTACAGCCAGATCCTCACTTGTTCTACTAGCTTCACTGAAGAGGGTGCTGGTTGGAGAGAGTTTGATACTGACCGGAGGAGATCACAAAAGCAAAGAATTTGGGTTACCAACTAAAATGGTGGTCTCTAGCCTATCCAACAGATGATAAAGTTCTGTAGTCACCTATTCACATTGTTCTGTCTTGTTTGGCTTTCTCTGCTCTTATCACTCCAGGGGAGCCAGACTAACCAGGGAAGAGGGGAAAGAAGAAGGAAGCAACAACACCTCTGTAGGAAAGGCAGGGTTGGGGAGAAATGCCCTCCCTTCCCTTCCTCCCCTATTTCAAAATAAATTACTTATGAATTGCTCTACCTCTCAACCCATCCATGGGGAGCTACAGTGAAAAACGGGGGAATTCTGGAAAAGGGTAAAAAGGAGAAAGAAAGCCTGTCTTTTATTCTTGGTTCTGGTTTGCTCTTAATTGCTTTTTGCAGTTTTCCCCAAGTAGATCAGAGCCACATTGTAATTAATAGTGAACAAGTTGAATACTGAACTTCAGAAACTTGATAACCCTGGCAACGTGATGTGGGAATAGGGAGTATACTGGAGCCTTGTATCTTGTAGGAATGTTTCGGTTTCTAGAATCTTCTAGGGAAAAAAATATGATACATACATAGAGAAAAAATGTGACCGATAGATATGTTCAAAAATATTCAGACCAGTCCCATGCCTGTAATCCCAGTATGTCGGAAGCTGAGACAGGAAGATCACAAGTTCAAGGCCAGACTCAGCAACTTAGCAAGACCCTCAGCAACTTAGCAACAGCCTGTTTTAAAATAAAAAAATAAAAAGGTTTGGGGATTTAGCTCAGAAGTAAAATGCCCCAGGGTTCAACCCTCAATACTATCCCCACCAAAAAATTAAGACCAAATAGACATGCATTGAAGGATACATTGTTATAGTTAAAAGACACAATAGCATTACTTATACTATACATCAGTATATGGCTTTCAAATGTGACTTTATGGCTGGGTATAGTGGCACAGGCCTGTAATCCGGGTACTTGAGAGGCTGAGACAGGAAGATCATAGGTTTGAGGACATCCTCAGCAACATTGAGAGACTCTCAGCAACCTAGCTGTTTCAAAACAACAACAACAAAAATAAAAAGGGCTGGTGGTGTGCCTTGGGGGTAGAATGTCCCTGGGTCCAATCCCCAGTAACCTCCCCCCATACACACACACACACACACACACACACACACACACACACACAAATATGAATTTATAAAGAAAATAATATAGCACTCTTCTTTGGAATAATAGACTAATAATCTCATACATATTATTTATTGGAAATCATTCTAAGTTGCCCAGCGACCCTGGGAGGTGAGCATTGTCAGCCCATTTCCCAGATGGGAAAATAAAATACTTGCCCAAGATGGTAAGTGACAGAGTTGAGAACTGAACCCATTTAACATTACTCCAGTACCTTCAGATGTGCATTATAAGACATCAAGGGTAGAGCCTTCAAAAAGATGGAGCAATCTTTATCTATGGCTAACTGAGCAACTGTTTTGCTGTTTAGTACAACTACAGATAGTGGAATTATTTAATATGCAATCACCTTTAGAACAAAATAATGGAATCATGTGTGGCCAGCTTGTCTAGATTATAAGGTTCAGGTAGGGCATAAAAGGAAGGTGTTGGTAAGGGCCTGTCAAGGATTCCAAAATATGGGGACTCTAGAAAGGTGCCATTGGAAAAAAAATTTTTTTTTTGGTACTGGGGATTGAACCCAGCAGCATCATTCTACCTCCGAGCTACACCCCCAGTCTTTTTCATTTTTTATTTTGGAATAGGATCTCACTAACTTGCTGAGGCTGGCCTTGAACCTGTGATCCTCCCATTTCAGCCTCCCAAATACCAGGATTATAGGTATGTACCACAACACCTAGAATCATTGAAAGTTTTTGGTGTGAGGACATTTAATTTAGCAAAAGTGTAAGTATGGGAAGAAAAAGAGACTTGAGCTCTTTTTGGGATCAGTTGAATTATATTTTTTCCAAGTGAAGGCATGTAATAATGGTGGTAGAAGGTATGAGGAAAATAATTGGTGGGCAGAAATTTCCAAAACAAAAACCCAAGTGAAACTCCAGGTTGCTGAATGGAATGGGAAAAAGGAGGAAAAGAAAACAGAAGGACGATAACTCCAGATCACATCTAGGACCTTCTGCTGTAGTGACTGGGGCACAGAGACGGGGACGTGTCAGTGGCAGCTGAATCAGGGCTGAGTTTCAGTCTGGACACTATTGACATTTTGGACCAGATCATTCTTTGCCGTGAGAGCTGCCCTGTGCACCGGCAGGACGCTCAGGAGCACCCTTAACTCTGCCCACTGGATGCCAACAGCGCCACTTCCCAGTGTGATGATGCCTCCAGATGTTGCCAAATGTCCCCAGGGATGAGCGTGGGTGGTGGAGTGCTAGCGGCAGTGAAAGCAGCCTTGAGAAACACTGGCGGAGGGAAATGGAGTGAGGTTAGCAGACTGAGGTAGTAGTAAGAGAGGGAGGGAGGGAGGGTGGGGGGAGAGAGAGAGAGAGAGACAGAGAGAGAGAGAGAGAGTGAGTGTGTGTAGATTTTGTATTATATTGCAAAGGAGCAGTAGTGGATGAGACACCCGAAGTGTGTGGGTTTAGAACTTAAAAAAATAAAAGAAGGCACAGGGTTCTGGAATAAATACAAAGAAAAAAAAACCCACCAATGAAGCAATGAAGCTAACAGAGGTGTTACCCACAGGAGCCAGGAGCTGAAAAGAGAAAAGGAAGCCGGGTGACAATCCCCAGGAAGGAAGCCTTGTGGAGGGCGAGGAAGCCTATGGTTTGGTCAGGATGATGAGCAGGTCTCAGTGATCCTGGGAAGAGGGTGACATTAGGGTCTCTGTGCCTGGGTGGTAGTGGTGTAGGTGCGATGGTGTTGAAATGAGTTCTCCTAAAGTTATAGAGCAAGGGGATGGCCACGGGGAGATGGGGGCTAGATTATTTTTTTTGGAGTACTCCAGCACTGACAGTTTGAGGAGAACTAGGGCACCTAAGAAAATGGCCAGGTCAATTGGAAAGAATTTGCATTTTTCAGGTGTGAGATAATAGAGCAAGTTTCAGGAAAGGCAGACAGACAGGACGCATAGAGGGACAACCGAGAGGCTCTGGGACAAATTCAAGGGTCCCATTTTGATCCTCAAACAAGCAGGCAGAACTCCTGGGATGAGCCTGGCTCTATAAACACCTTTCCCTAGGAACTCCCAAGGGCAAGACAGAACAGAGAACAAAGACATGAATTTGCTTCTTGGGAAAATAATTCCAAAACACGGTATGGGAAGGGGCTTTTGCTGTGTGTGTTTCAGACTTTTTGACGTTTGGCTCATGGACATGCATATTAATTTTCTGCAAAAAAGTATGTGATTTTGCTTAAAGAAAAATAAGAGCTAGAAAATAGGCTTCCTTGGTCTTCCCTCAGAGAGAGAATTCTAGAACACGGTTGTGCACACTTTAAAAACACAGTATCCGTGGGTGTGAGACGGTATAAAATTGATCTCCTGCCAGTTTCCTGAGTCACAGTGGATGGTGAAGCCAAGAGGACTGTAGTAGTCATGTATAAGTGCAGCTGAAGGGGGATATCTTAGACAATTGGGAAGAAAAGTAGATTGTAAGTCTATGAAATCATCCACTTTTTTTTAGCTTGTCCAAAGTATAATCTCACATTCCCTAGAGAAAAGGCTTTTCAACAACTATACTCTCTCATTATGGAATTTACTTTCTGTTTCTGTCAACATTTCCATTCGTCTATGCATTTAAAGCGGCCTAGAATCAGAAATGCTTACTGTAGACAAAAATTTTAGATTATTGTTAATTTATTATGTTATACTAAAATTACAGACATTCATTGAAACTTTTAAAGCGGTGTATGTGCTACTGTCTGTGATCAAGAAAATCTCCCCATTCTTTACATGTGGTTGTTCACCATCAGCAAGTTTAATGGAGGCATAAATAATACATCCTTTTTGGCAAACAAACTTTATATAAAATTCAGAAAATTGAAGTATTGAATACAACATGCTGAACTGGGTTTCCTTTAATTGATTTTATGAGTTTTTATTTCCTGACTCATGGAATAATTCCTTGAGGATTTCAGAAATTTTAATCAGAAGCTTTTATTATGTTTTATCTATAACCTTCTTTCACATTCTCCTTTGAGTTGTTCTATGGAAAAGTACTTACTGAAAACGATTCACTGAAAAAGATTATTTGTGCCAGGCATACTAAAATACTCCATGTAAAGCATTTAATTTAAGTGAAATATTTTATATTACAATTGACATTGTAAGATGATAATTACACATAGGCAAAGCCAGACTGGTGTTCTTCTGTCTCTCTGCAAAACAACAGGTGCATTCCACATATATTCAAACATCCACACATGTTTTTCTCTTTTGAGTGCCAGGCACTGCGTTAAGTGTCAGGAATGCTATAGGGTCCAAAGCAGCAATGTCCCTGTCCTCCTAGAACAACAAAGCAAATGAGCAAATCGCATAATGGAGTAAGTGGAAGAGTCATTAATATCCAGGAACAGGATGTCACGAAGGCCATTTGGATGAGGTGGCGCGTGCCTACGTGTATCATGTTCCCCACTGTGACTCACTGTTTATACACCTCATGTGTACGCTACATTGCCACATGTATTTTCATGCTGAGTTAAAACGAAACTTCACTAACTAAACTTAGAAAGTCACTAAGTGCCTGATTTAAAAGGTACAGGTATTTATATATTTTTAATTTTTTCCACTAAAGTTAGAAAGTCAGTATGCTAAGTGAGATTAGTCAGGCACAAAGAATGAAAAGTCGGATGTTCGCCTTAATATGTGGAAGCTAGAGAGAAGGAGATTTAGAAGGGACTCCAGACAAAGAAGATGAAAACTTTAGATGAACAAAGAAGATGACCTAACTGAGGGAGTTGGGAGGGGGGTGGAGGGAAACACACTAAAGCGCATGAGGTATATATCCAAACTTATAAGACTCAAATCACTGTGCAAAGCTCTAAAGGGAGGGAACGGGGAGGGAATGGGGCGGGATTTGAGGGAGGGCTAAATGGGCAATGTGTGCATGTATGATTCTTCTAACCTGACACCTATCAAATGTATAATTACAATGCACCAGTAAATGGATATAAAAAAAAAGAAAGTCAGTCTCTAAGTACCTGATTTAAAAGGAACAGATATTTATTTATTTATAGTTATTTATTTTTTATGGTACTGGGGATTGATCCCAGGGGAATTGTATCTCTAAGCTACACCCCCAGTCCTTTATATTTTTGGTTTTTGAAACAGTCTTGCTAGGTTGCTGAGAGTCTCTTTATGTTGCTGAAGCTATCCATGAACCTGCAGTCTTCCTCCTGTCTCAGCCTCCCAAGTACTGGGATTACAGGCCTGTGCTACCACACCTGGCTTAGAACAGATATTTAAAACCCAAATTGATTTATTTTAATATAATCTCTTACCGACAAGTCTTCTAGTTATTTAAATTACAGTTTAATTCTAACATGACAACTTTGTTTATAGGAAACATACATTGAATACATCTTTACTGTCCCTAGGTTCATATTTTTTGTTTGACTTAAAGTTTAAGAATCAGGTTAGTCTAGTTTTACTATGTCTTAACATCAAATTTTTAAAATAATTACTCATATACTTAATTTTGTTTTATTATCTCCCTCTGCCCACATTTGGGTCCACAATTTATAAATTAGAACTAAACATAAAATTTTCATCAAACAGAGTAAGAGCTTGTCATTTCCACCAGGCTATTCATCTCTGCTTTTTGTATATGTGATAAATATGCAATGTATTTATTGCACCAATACCTCAAATACAAGTTTTGGGGGATACAACATAATATTAAAATTGTGGCAACATATAGAACTTAGGGCAATATATTCAGAAATGGATACCATAACTCAACCACCATATAAGTTAACTTTTTATGTATGTGGTTAAGAGTCACAAAATTCTAGGAGAAACAAAATAATTACAATCTAGAAAAAAGTAATTAATGTGGAAAAATACAAAGGACATCACAATAGACACAAAAACAGTGCATTATGCTTAGATAACATGGATTTTCCCAGGTAATCTTGAAATGCCAACTTCAGGATATGGTTGGCATTTTCGTAGAGTTATTTCCAAACATTACAATTCATTCAGCAAACAAGAGTTCCAATTATTTTATATATAATCAAGTCATTGCTCTAGAGAGGTGTCCTCGATGTGTAGATTTTCTGGATTCCCATGAGTCAGTAACCAATATACTTAGATGTGTCTGTGGGTGGGCTATTTATACTGTGGTTATAAACAAGCCCGGGACAAGAAATGCTAGCATGATTTTTTAGGATGTTAACCTGGAAAATCATTCTGAACAAGGTTAGGAATTTCAGGCTACTAGGATCCTCAATTCAAGTGATGAAATCTCACTAGTTAACTTAATATTTTTTTCAATATGCTCCAAGCCAACAATTTCCAGCCATGGTGTTCTCTCACTCTTTGCCTTCAGTTTTCATATCACCGTCAGGAATATCCAAAAAGACAAAGGAACAAATAAAATCCTGTTAAAATAATAAATAAACCAATGAGTCATCAAGCAACTAATGTGTGTTTAATATTGTATTAGGGCCTATGAGGGTCAAAGAGGAACCACCACACACGGTGTCTTGTAATTTCAATAGAAGATGAGATAAGAAACAAATAGTCTACAGAGGTTAAGTACAGGGAATATAATACAAATTTTATTATAACTCATCCTAATGTTAAATATGTATATATATGTACCCATGCCATGAGGTACTTTGAAATCAAACGAATAACACTGGGATATATAAATGGCAGGTTGATATTGCATGTGATAGAAAAACATAGCATATATACATATATACATATATATATATTTTTTTCTTGCTCGTCTTAACCCAATCTGTCTTCCACTTTTGGAAATAATTACTTAAAAGGAAGGCCTATGAGAAAAACCTAGAGGAAGTGGATGGGAGCCCTGGTCTATCCTCCATGTCCCTGAGCAGCTGTCCACCCGAGGGCTTCCGGGTAGCTAGATGCCCTCTCGTGGCCCGCATTGTTCTGACCTCTTGGAACAGCGTGGTTGCACTAACCCGATTTATGAGATCCAGCAACATCTGGTGGCATTGGCATCCTCGTGCAGCTCTGTCACTCCGTGTCACTGGTGAGTGCCGGAGTGCCTGTATTAACACACGCTGGGGGCGGGGTGGGCGCAGGCATTCCGGGGCCCCTCCCGCAGCGCAGCAGAGTGGGCCACAAAGGGGAGGTGGCCGGACGCACAAAAGTGCTGGTGCCCCAAGGCCTGACACGCTGCAGGCGGGACGTGACATCTCGTGGCTTCTGGCTGCTGTGGCGGCGATGCATGTCACGGCCATGATGGATGACTTTCAGATCTTTCCCATTATATCATATCTGTAAGAAATTCCCTCTTCCTCAAATGTCTTTTTGTTCCTCCACCCCTGAGCTGCAGATGGCATCTACCCACGCATTCCCATTGTGCGGAGCCTGCCGAGGACCCTGCCATTCTTCTGGGATGCTGCTCATGGTTGAATTGCTGGCATGCAATTAAGACTTGAAATTACGCCTTTGGGCAGTTTAACCTCTTTCAACAGTGCAATGGAAGCTGCACTGGCTAGGGAGGGATTTCCCAAGTTGACACCGATATACTTCACGAAAATCTGAAAGGATTGAATCAGTAGATAAACTAAAAGTGATCGTGTTCTCCTACGACTCTAGAATTAAATTCTTCTTTATAAAGAAATAATATTATTTGAAAAGAAAAAAAAATTTCTCTTTGTGAATGAAGTCATTTGAATACATACCTGAATTCCTGACAAAACATGAAGTAATCTCTCAAATGCAAGATGCAGCCTGACAATATAATAATTCACATAAGGTGCACAGGTTAAGCATGCATGAGTTGATAGTAGGCCAAAGTTATAGCTTCTTCTTCTCCCTGACTTTAGCTCAGTGACAGATTTTACAGGTCTGATTTATGAAGCAAATGATTTTTTTTGTTGTTGTTGTTGTTCAGGAAAAGCTGCTATGGTGAGTAATGAGGGAAGGAGCAGATTGGTTAGACACAGCCTTTCCTGTTCCTTTATTACAACTGTTCCAAGAACTATGTCAAAATAGAACATGAGAGATACTTAAAGATAAGTCAGTGAATGAGTATGGGGACTTTCTTCTCAATTATAGAAAAAAAAAACAGTGTACCATTCGCATACTCCCAGGTTCAACGTAGGCCACATGGTATGTGCAACGTGTTTGGATTACTCAAGTGGAACATTCCAAGGTAATGTGTTAAGTATTCGTGGACTGAGGCGACACTAGCCAGAGAGTGAAGACCACACAAATTCCTGGAGAGCTCACACTCAGACTGATTATTTTAAATAATCAGTCTCTGACTCCAGGTAACAGGTTTTAAATGGGGCTTAGAAGGTAGGATCAGGGCACAGATCTCAATGGTTATCAATGGATTGTTAGAATTCCCAGGAAGGACTACTTGTGTGCCCAGATAAAGGATGAAAGCACTCTTGGGAACAGCCAGTCTCAGGAGGAACACTCAGTCAACAGGAGAGATGAGGGAACAATCAAATGGAGGAGCTAGTGAGAAGGGGCAAGGGTCTGGACAAGCATCCAACTGAGAGGACAAGGGGCCCAGGGACAGGCAGATGTTGTAAACACAAGGTGCTGATCCAGTGACTGAAGAGACCCAATTGTTTTTGAAGTGTGACTTGTTGAGGTGACGACCAGAATCCACACTAAGTATAACCAGGGAAAGCAGTAATATCCAACAGGGCTTACGAGCTCAGGATGACATTTGGGAGGCTGAGACAGGAGGATTGCAGGTTTGAGGCCAGCGTGCGGTAATGTGGTGAGACCCTGTTTCAAATAAAATAGGGCTGTGGATATAGCTCAGAGACAGAATGTCCCTGGGTTCAATCCCCAGCACCACAAACAAAGCAAAACAAGTTCAGTGTGTGCCAGACACTTTTCTATGTACTCTGCATGTATTGAACTTTTGAAGGATAGATACCCAACCAATTAATAGTCTAAAATGTTTTCTGTTCTCCATATATGTATATATGAATAAGATATATGTAATATATCTGGTAATTATTGCCCAAATTACCAAACCCTATGAATCCCTGTGTACTATTTCTTTTCTTTTGTGGTACCAGGGATTGAACCCAGGGGCATTCTACCTCTGAGCTCCACCCCCAGCCCTGTTTTTTATTCTTTATTTTGAAACAGGGTCTCCCTAAGTTGCAGAGGTCCTCACTAAGTAGCTGAGGCTGGCCATGAACCTGCGATCCTCCTGTCTCAGCCTCCCAAGTACTGGGATTGCAAGTGTGTGCCACCACTCCTGGCTCCCTGTGTGCTATTTCTAAATATAGATTTCTAGGCCCCTTCCGTAAAAGTACTAGTTGGGTTACATAGAACCTTTTCTTCATTGAACAATTTAGATAATTCATATGTTTAGGGCATTCTGGTACTCTGACTTTAGAGTACTAGATGTTTTGCTTTTTAGATCATACTTCCATATATTCAGAAATAAGCAAAGCGGAGTTTATATTTTATATATATAAATAAATTAGGCAGTGGACACACAGTATGTGTCTTTGAATGACTGCATGACAACCTTGGATTATAGAAACTTGCCGAAGAAATGTAGCCTAATGTTTCAAGGTAGCTCAACGATAGATAAGGTAAATTTTGAAGGAAAGTCATGCCTTGTCTGATTTGATTCGACTTCTTAGAGATAAATAACTTGCAGCTAGTACACTGCACATTACTAAACGACTCCATAAGTTATTGCACAGTGGATTTTTTCCAAGTGTGTGTGGATCAAGGCTGTTCTCTGTGGAGATGACAGTATCCAATGCATTTCTCTCATTGAACTTCAAAACATTCAAAAGAGGGTAATGTATCCTAATGGGGTGTCGCTTTAAATTGCACAAGCAAACTCCACCGCCTCCTTCCTTATCAATTCTAAATCATGGAGAATTCAGACTTGAACTAGCAGGATACTATGAATCAAGAAGACTAGGAAAGAGAACATGATGATGATGATGATGATGAAATTTCGCCATAGCAAGTGTCTTATTTAAAAGAGACTTCTGAGATTTCTAAGAAAATCCCCAGTCTAGTTTTGTGTTACAACAGAAAATAGGGTACAAAAAGGTGGTTGAAAATTACTTCTTTTTTTTGTAAAGGTGATAATTTGTAAAAATTAAATAATTTCCAAAGTAAAAAGTGCTGTTTGTAGAATGCATGGCTTTCAAAAAGCTCCCCCACGAAGGAAAATGTAGGAGTATGGACTGCAGAGCTGGCAAGCCATATTCTGGGCACCAGACTCCTATTCATGATGGGGGTGCAAAAGTGAACTAACAGTGTGGAGAATTACTTCATTCTCAAGAAAGGTTTGGGCTGAAGCCCAGTCAATAAATCATGAGCCCCTAAATCAAGCTGAATATTTATAAAACTTTGAGGTTTGTAATACCTGAATTGGAGGCATCCTACATATCATTACTATAAATACATGGCAGTTACCTAAGCAAAGCTATGATTTGATTATCCTTTTTTATACTTTTATTGGTGCATTATAGTCTCACATCATAATGTAGTTCGTAGTGATAATGACATACGTGCTCACAGCAGTTGATGAGTTTTCCCCTACTTCCTCTCCACTTCCCCTTTCCCCATTTTTGATTATCCTTAAATAAAATATAAAAAATATCTTTTTGTAAAAATGCTTCCATGAAATCAAAGGCCCGGAAGAGGGATAATTGAAGAAATTCTCCAACGTGTCTAGTTTCTAGCACAATTGACATTTGGGGTCGGAGATTTCCTTCTGGGGGGAAAAGGACCTCTCCTGTGCATTGCACGATGTGGAGCAGCATCCTGGTTCCCACCTGCTAGATGCCAGCAGCACTCCCTACCCAGTCAAAACAACCCAAACGCCTCTAGACATTTATAACATGTCTGCTACTCTAGGGGTGGGGTGGGGCAGAGCATCATCCCTGGTTGGGATGCACTATTCTGTAAGCATCACTCAGAGGAATGTGATTCTTTTTTACCAGACCCATTTTGACTGGCTTTTCAAGAAAATGGTCTCAGAGGTGTTTATGATCAATGCTAGTATAACAGTTCTTTTTGGCTATGGGACAGTGTCCATTTTTTCTTCTTATTCTGACATTTCTTTTCTTTATTTCAGAAGCTGCGGGAAGTGGACTCACTTTTTCAACAGTCCATGTTTATTCTTTAGACAAATAGCACAGGGAGATTGCACTGGGAGGCGACTTCCTTTCTCTGGATAAATTTATCTGTCTCACAGTACTGAGCTCTAAGGAGGCACAAGACCCGGTGTCCCTCAGGGTTTATTTATAGCATCCTGGGTTTATTTATAGCTTCTTACATCCCCTCCCACATATCGCCCCTTGCATATTCCACTAGCTGTAGCAGTTGTTTTCTTCTGCGTTTCACACTGCGATGGAAATTGCTGTGGTAAGGAATCTCATGTCCTTGAGTAGTGCTTTGATTCATGGAGGTGAAACCTGCATTTTGCTTTCAGGTGAAGTGAGCCCAGGAAATTAGTTTATTAAACATGTAAAGACCTTTGGTCAAAATAAAAGTCAGCTAACACCAAGGATCTAGAATGAGATGAAAGCGCTCTTCCCTATACTAACACAGTATAAGAATTCGTCTCAAAATAAACGCAGGTACATTTGTTAGAGACACAAGGCCCATGGAAATAGATTGTTCCAAATACGTGTTATTTTTAGCCGGGCGTGGTGATGCACGCTTGGAATCCCAGTACTTGGGAGGCTGAGACAGGAGGATCGCAGGTTCATGGCCAGCCTCAGCAACTTAGTGAGGCCCTTTGCAGCTTAGAGAGACCCTGTTTCAAAATAAAAATAAAAAAGGTCTGGGGGTCTAGCTTGGAGGTAGAATGCCTCTGGGTTCAATCCTCAGCACCAATAAAAACAAAACAAAAAACAAACTAAAAACCCCAAATATGTGTTATTTTTAAATAGCATTCCAATGAAAATATCTATATTCTCAAGGTCAATAAGTACATATTTGTCAGGCTACATGTTTAAAGCTAACTATCATTAGGAAATGCATTGTTTGGATTTCCCAAGCGTTTTTGCTTTAAAAAATCAGAAAATTTGGCTGGGTGTGGTGGTGCACACTTGTAATCTCAGTACTTGGGAGGCAGAGACAGGAGGATTCGGGTTCACGGCCAGCCTCAGATACTTAGCGAGGTCCTCCGCAACTGAGTGAGACCCTGTTTCAAAATAAAAAAATTAAAAAAAAATAAGGCTGGGGGTGGAGCTCAGAGGTAGAATATCCCTGGGTTCCATCCCCAGTACCACACACACACACAAAAAAAAAATCAGAAAATTTTCCTTCAGTGTTAACATCTGATCAAAGTTTCCCATGGATTATACATGTGTCTTCCCCTAGATGGCTAAATAGAATTAGGGCTTATAAATCTGCTATTTCTCCTGTTTCTGCAGGTATGAGCTTGCGTTCATGGGGGCCGTCTGTCCTCTGATGTTCTCCTCTCTCTGCTTCGTGTACCCTCTCCCTCTCTTTTGCATCCTGTTACTGCAAAGGGGTAGGAGAGATGGGTTCATTGACCCGAAGGAGATGAAAGTTCTATGAGGTCAGAGACAGAAGCACATTTTTAAAAGACTGAATGACTTAAGTACACGCACTAAGGCATTTATTAAAGAGCAGTACCTAAGAATCCCAAGAACAAAATTTTTTCCCCACGAAATCAACAACTGTTATGTAGTATAGAGTACGACTTAATATTCACTTCAATCAATGTCCCATCTTTAATGATTGCTTCACTGAGTGGCATCCACCCAGGGCTCCAGTGATAAATATTTAATAAAGGGAACTCCCCCTACCTTTTTTTTCTTTTTTCCATATGCATTACGCTAATTACTTCATTTTAACAAGCAAAGCTACTCTCTCAAATGCCACCTCAATATTTCACACTCTTGAAAACTCTCTGTAACCACATTAATTTACAGAGAAACATTTTGAAAGATTAAAGTTTTGGGGGTGGTTTCTGACAAGAAACAAACAAAAAAAAATCATAAAAGACGCTCAGGCCACCAAATGGGAACATTCTGATATGCTGTACTCCTTCAAGCTGGGGAGCAATGTCCCATATTTGGTCATTTCAATGGAACGGCATAGAAATTTTGCCTACTGCAAAGGGGAAAATAAAGACATTTTGCTTGCTTTGTGGAGAGCTTGATTTCCCAAAGACTTTTTTTTTCTCCTTTTCTTCTTTTTCTTTTTTTCAGTAGAATTCTCTGTGCACTGAAGACATTCTGTTCTGGTGAGCTCTGCACTTCTTATTCATGGCAATTACGTTCACATCTTTGATCTTGGATGAGATCTCTTGTGCATATTTTGTTCTATTTATGTCTTTGATCTGGTTTCTTGTGATTTTTTTAAGGTTGTGTTTTTAATTCGAAAGACATTCAGCCTACAATATTTAAAAAGGAAAAAAAGGTGACATTTAGCTTATCCATATGACATTGTCTTTTTAGGCATATGGATGAATTAGACTGTCTTTATATCTCTCAGCTCCTTCTTCCAATATACTGATAATTTGTGCTTTCTAGCTGTCATAACAGTGGAAAGCCTCGGGATCAGATGGGTTGCAACATGGTCGATCTAACTCGGCTCCACGGTTTTGCAATCTTGTTATTCCATTTGTTTTACAAGAATCCATCTTCCAATGATCTGGGTGGTGAGGTAGCTATAAAATAGTGAGGGAGCAAATTTACAGAGCACCTGCTTGTGGATGGCTTAAGTAGTCTTATTTATTTGTTATCACCATTCTCATTTTACGTAATATGATTTTATTTTCTGGCTTATGTAACCCATCATTTAGATTCAGGTTTCAAGAATCCACCCAGGTAGCTTAAAGGTGATCTGTATTACTAAAGGGAGATTAACTAATAAGATAACAGCTAGCGGTCGGTGCTGTAGTGATGGCAAAGTGCTATGAATAAGGGGGCCGCACGGGACCTGGGAATGTACATGACAAAAATTGGTCACCATGGCAACATTTGAGCAGTGGGAGGCAGGGAGCTGAACTGAGCAGCGCAGAGCTGCAGTGGCCTGATTGAAAAGAGCTGCCTATAATTTAGCTTGACTGACTTGTTATGTAATATGTTTTCTGTACTATGCAAATGACTATAGAAATGTGAGAATCCAAAACAGTCTATAAATCCAGACTGCAATGAAAAGCATTCACCTTTCTTTGGGGCAACGATGAGGAATTACAATGTGTAGCCAGCCAGAGGGTGGTTTTGTTTCTAATGATCTTAGCCTGTGAGAAGTATCACAGGTATTTCTCTATAAAGCCCTGTCTATAAACAAGATTTCCATATTTTAGAGACCTATTTATGCAAACACCAAATATCATTTCACAACAGTGAGTAAAGCCAGAATTAGAAGGGAAGAAAAGGTGGCACAACTATAAGAAATTAAGTTGAGCAGCACCGCGCTGAGCCTCGTTATAGAAAACATAATTCAATAAAGTTTTCCTTTTAATTCATTTCTAGCCAGTTGTTTGCCTTTTGAATTATTTGGACAATTGTCCTTGTTTTCCTTTTCAATTGGCTGGTATAGCGCAGAGTCACATAGACAGGAGAGCGTTTGAACAACTATGTGGTCTGGTAACAAAGGCCAAATGGCATTCTTATTGTTTTGTTTTATATTTGCATAGTAGGACAGAAGGCCTTTAAAGAGCACTTGTATCATTTGCATATAATCAAGAAACCAGCATATAACTTACTCAAAGTGTTAGAAGAACCGATACCTCAGTTAATAAACCTCCTCCTCCTCCTTCTCCTCCTTCTCCTCCTTCTCTTCTTCCTTCTCTTCCTCTTCCTCTTCCTCTTCCTCTTCCTCTTCCTCTTCTCCTCCTCCTCCTTCTCCTCTTTCTTCTTCTTCTCCTCCTGTTTCTCCTTCTTCTCCTCCTCCTTCTTTGTGTGAAACTGGAAATTGAACCCAGGGGTGTTCTACCGCTGAGCTACATCCCCAGCCCTATTTTATTTTATTTTGAAATAGGATCTCACCAGATTGTTGAAGCTGCTCTCAAACCTGTGATCCTCCTGTCTCAGTCTTCTACTGGGATTATAGTCAATTAATAAATCTTCAAACCATGAAATCTCAGTAGTATTAAACATACAAGCATTTTATACATCATGGAAAGTAGAATTATGATGAATTATGTAGCTTAATGGCAATATCCCTGCTAAGCTGTGCATATGATGATAATAAAAAAACTAGTAGTTATTACAGAAGTGATTGGGGCTCAAATTTACTGAGAACTATGTACATTCCAAATATTCTGTTGTCTCATTTAATGCTCACAAAATTGCTGTAAGATGAAAACAATCATTCTCTCCTTTTGGCAGATAGAGGCTTCAGATGGTAAAGTGATTTACCTAAGGTGACCCAGATAGTAAACTGCAGAGCCCTGATTGGAACCCACAGTCATCCAGCTCCAAAGCCTTGTTTTCTAAGCACGGTTTCCTTCTGCTATGTGTTCCTCTGTTCCTAGCACCAACACTTTCCTCTGGCCAGAGCATCTACCAGTCAACTACAGCTCTTCCTTGGAGTGCCAGGTTCCAGCCATGCACCCAGAAACTGGAAAACTAATTTCTCTGTTCTGTAATATAAAACTCACTAACTTGCCTTGTAGGAATTTGCTACTTGTAAAGTTTCCCTCCCTTATGATAGTGTGTCAGCCATTGCTTCTACTTTATTTGGCTATACTAGATTGGGAAGACAAACCGGTCTTTCATTCAATCTTGAATATCCTCATGCAAGTGGTGTTATGTGTATGTTGATATCAGGAAAGGGCCGAGCAGCAAAACGGAAGACCTGGCTAGGATTCACTGGAATCCAGAATTCAGCGAGGCTGGAAAACCCACCTGGTGCAGTGGTCAGGAAATTTCTCTCCTCTTTTTGTGTCTGGCTTTTGTCACTCAGCATTACATTGTGATACTTGTGTTGTTTTTTGGAGCATTTTTTTTTTTGGTGTTGTTTCTGTTGTACGGACATTCCAAAATCTATTCATCTACTCTGCCTATGGATGGACTTTTGGAAGTTTCCAGTAGAGCTAGTATGAATAACCCTGTTTTAACCATTTTAGTATATTTCTTTTGGGAAATACACACATGCATTTTTTTCTCTATAGGTGTTACAACTGGTGGGACATAGAATATTGATATGGTCAACTCTTGGAGTAGACACTGCCAAAGAATATTTATTTATTTATTGTGGTATTAGGGGTTGAAACTACACCTCCAGCCCTATTTTTTATTTTGAAATAGTCTCACTACACGAAATCTGTGATCATCTTGTCTTAGCCTCCCAAGACTGGGACTATAGGCACAACCACTCCCAGATCCAAAGAACTTTTAAACATGATGTAGCATCATTTGGTTTTGTACCAGCAAATAACATCAGAAAATTCTGGTCGCCTCCACTCAGCCCTTTTTATGTTTTGTTTTGAAACGAGGTGTGCCTAGATTGCTGAGGGTCTTGCTATGTTGCTGAGGCTATTCTTGACCCTGTGATCCTCCTGTCTCAGCCTCCCAAGTACTGGGATTACAGGTGTGCACCACCATGCCAGGCTATCGATGGTTTTAATTTTAACCACTCTAGAGGTTTGGGGTTTGTATTGTATTATATTGTGGTCAACCAACAAAATTGAAAACCTATTCATATGCTTATTTTCCATATGGATATCTTCTTTTGTGAAGAGCATTTTCAAGTATCTCATCCAGTTTTATATTTGATCCTTCATCTTTCTTGTATTGATTTGTGGGAAAGTGTTGATTTTAAGTGATACAGCGATGCACATGGGAAGCATTTCACTCTTTTTTCTCTGTTTTTCCAGATCTTTATCTATTTTCTTTTCTGATAGCATGTGGGTATTAGTTAAGATATAATCTAGTCTGCTGGCTAAAATAACAGAGAAATTTCCATTTTTCTCAGTCTAAACAGCCCAGGATGTGGAGGAGCTCAGCTGTGTTGGACCGAGGCTCCTTCCTCTCAGTATCTGAAATCATGAAAGTCATGCTCTTATCCTGAAGTTGGACTCATTATTTCTGCATTCAGAATCAAGGGTAAGAGGGAAAATGAGAGGAGCATGTTTTTTCTTCTTTGTGGAAATGAGTTTAAAGTTGGACATTTTAGCTTGCATCCCATTGACTAGACCCAGAGCCTCATGGACAAACCTCCCTTACTGAAAGGGGACTGAGAAATACACTCTTGATTTGCTGCCCACTTTTGCCTGGGTAGATCTTCTGTTTCAGTGGAAGAAGAGGAAGAGAAAAAATATTGCCAATGGATTGCAGCCTTTGACACCATCTCAACTGCCAGCCCTCCAAACCCTGAGCTTAGAGAGAAAAGGTTTCTCAGCTAGGTATCTGCAGTGGATTTATTTCAGATTATAAGACTAGGACCTGGAAAGTATTTGATACCCCTTATAGGTACCAGTTTTCAACAAGGATAGCATTTCAATTTTTTTCTCAACCAGGTGTGGTGATGCATGCCTATAATCCCAGTATACAAGGGGCTGAGACAGGAGGATCACAGATTCGAGACAAGCCTCAGCAACTTAGCAAGACTTTCAGCAAAGTAGCAAGATTCTGTTTCAAAATAAAAAATAAAAAGGGTCAGGGGTGTAGCTCAGTGGTAGAAAGCCCCTGGATTCAATCTCCAGCACCATGCACACACAGAGACAATTTCTTTTCCTCTAATACTGCAAAAGATTTGCTGCATAAGAGCTTGCATTAGACTTTCAGATTGAAACAAACTTAGATATATTTAGATTACCAATTGTGGTCATTGGCATTGTAAATTAATGACAATGTTTTGAGGTGCTGTATTCGTTTGCTAGAGCTTCTGTAACAAAGACAACAGACTGCATGGCTTAAACAAACAAACAAAAAGTTACACTCACAATTTTGAAGCGCAAAGCCTACGATCAAGGTGACAGCAGGGTTGGTTTCTTCTGAGGATTCTCTCCTTGGCTTGGAAATGCCATGTTCTCTCTATGTCTCAACACATTCTTCCCTCTGTATGTTACCTGCATCCTAATCCCTTTGTCTATAAGGACACCAAACATACTGGGTTAGGGTCTACCCTAGTGTCTCGGCCAGCATTCTCACTGCTATAATCTAAAAGACTGACCATGTAGCTTAGAGGATGGAAGATTTATTTGCTCATGGTTTTCCTTGGAGGTTTTGGGGTTCAGTCCATGTGAGGCTGGGGACCGCAGATGTCAGGGCATGGCAGCAGGAAGCAGAGAGAAGGAGAGCACAAAGCTTGCTCTCACATCATGGAGACCAGAAGCAAGAGAGAGAGTGAAGGGAGGAGGAACCATATATAGTCCCCAAAGCCACACTCCCAGGGACCCACCTTCTCTATCCACACCCTACCAGCCCAGGCCACCACCCAGATAAATCCTGCTGAGATTACAATCAAGCCCCACTTTTAACATAGCCACCCCATTTCTGTGAGGGCTGGGGGGGGAGGCATTCTATTTTCATTATACCTAGTGACCTTGCTGTAACTTAACTTCCTCTTTAAAGGACTTATCTCCAAATGTGGCCAGTCACATGATGGGACACTCAGGGCCAGGACTGCAAAGTACGAATTTTGGGATGACACAGTTTCACTTGTCACTGGTGTGGAAAGGCAGGTTAGTTGACCATTGGACAAAAGTATCTACAGGCATGTGCCTTATGAGAGGAGAAGCAAGTTTTGTGAGGAATTCGGGCTAGCAGTTTTCAGCCAAGTTATTTATCGTTGACAATCTTGAAAGTTTCTGACACTTGCGAAGTTGCTCCCTTCCCTCATGAACTTGACATGTGAGGGAGTGTTTTGGGGATTCTTCTCCCTTTGTCCAACCCCACTTCCTCGCTGAGGCTCTTTCTGGGCATGGTACTGAAGATGCATTGACCAAGCACAGCGATGCTTCTTTGGAGAAACACATTGCACACGCCACAGCAAATCTCAGGAACACATGCTGTTGGGGACAGGCTCGGAGGTGAGAGCTGAGGTTCTTCATCCATTCAGGCTGCTCTGTGCTCATCGTAGGTGTGAAGGGTTCCCTATGGACAGACAAGTTTCAATGCTTGGGTCAGGATGTTTTATGCTGGGAGTATGGTGACTAGGGTCAGGACTCTGGAGAGAGGAGTAAGATATGGGGGTACACTGGGACTCTGGGGCAGGTGCAGGGGATACAGGAGGGACTGGGATGAGGGGAAGCTGCGTTGGTGGAGAGGGAGGCTGGGATGGAAAGAGTGGATCCTGGCTGGGATGTGGAATCAGTACGGGCTCCGCCCATCCCCTCCATTTGTCCTTCTGCATCATCACTGACAAGTTGATTGAAGGGTGTTTGGGGCAGTGGAGGGGATCGAAGGACTGGGAAAGGAAGAGAAGGAAAGAGAACTGTAGAGTCTGTAGTACTTGGAGCCTTGTGGCTAGAGGGTTAGCCAAGAATGTCCAGTTGGGTGTTTTAGTCTCTCATTCCTCATAGTAAGCTCACAGGATCTTTTATTTTTACCTTTTACTTTTTATGTACTGGGGATTGAACCCAGGGGCAATCTACCTTTGAGCTATACTTCCCTGTCCTTTTTATTATTTCTGAATTTGAAACAGGGTCTAGCTAAGTTGCTGAGACTGGCCTCAAACCTGTGATCCTCTTGTCTCAGGCTCCCAAGTACTGTGAGTTCAGGCATGCACCACCATACTCAGCTCACAGGATCTTTTAATTGTTTATACTTTCGTGGTTTGTGTGTTTCCCATCGGGAATCATGATAAATGTGGTCATTTTTTTTCCAGTTGAAAAATAAATCACAAATAAGAGCTAAATTAATTTAGTTGCATTTGAATTTATTTAGAAGTTATGAGATTAGGAGCTGCTTCTGGAAATTCTACATCTTATATTTAATTCTGGAAAAGTACAAACTCATTTGGTATAAAAATAAAAAAAAAGGTTACAGAAATGGATGAATACGTTTTTCTGTGAATATTTGGTGCATACTGGATGTTACAAGAAAAGACCATGAAGTCATTTGGATATAAAAGTAGTCTGAGTTTTTCTCTCTGCATGTACATTCAACACATCTGCATCTCTCTGCATACTTCCTGCACAGGTTGTTAAGACAGCTCCTCCTGCACACACAGGCCATATTCCTGCTAGGGCTATTATATATGGCCAATGACATAAATCTGGACAAATAACCAAGCCGTGGCCTTATTTCTCTTTTGCCTCCTCATTTCTACGGTCTATCAATGTCTCTGCAGTAAGCACTTGATGGGAGAAAAGCATCATGCCAGCTACCGTGAGGTTTTACCTGGTCTGAAGACACACTCTTTTTGCCCTTTAGCAATTTAGGAACTAAATGGGGTGACAGCCATCCCAATTCCCAGCCCATATGTCAGGGGAGAGAACTGTCATATGGCCATATAATGAGGATCATTCTGTAGAGGTCCTCTCCTCTGTACACACAGAGCACTGTGGCCTGTTCTGACTATACATATATTAGATTTGCTGTCGGGAAGATTGGTGCCATCTGGTACCTGGTGGGTTGGGCCAGGCAGACCACCCGTGGCATAGCTCCTGTGGCTTTGCAGGCAGGCTGGGCAGCAACACTGTGTGGGCTTAAGGCGTCCACTGAAACAAGGGTCTGACTGCATGTGGAGTCTGGGATGGGACAAGGCTTTCTCTTTATCTGAGAAGACACAATAAGGGCGGGGAAAGAAACACGGGGTATTAACACTTGTGCATATTTACAATGTGGCACCAAGGGGCAAAGAAAGAGGGTGACGTTTTGTCTGCTGCTTGTTTACATGTTCCGGAAGCAATTCATTCTGGAAATACTTATGAAGTGCACTGACCTATATCCAGGGAAGACACGAAGACACAATTAAGCCCCCTGC
>PVJS01006087.1:0-32500 GCA_004027185.1 Glis glis | reverse complement strand
TGAATAATTAGAAGGCGGCTAAGTAAGTAGAGGATACCAATTGTGCTAATAAGAATTCAAGCTATCAAGGAAATGTAACTAATTTCTTAATTTAAGGGCCATTATGTGCTCCGTGCGCTCAGCTGCATTATTAAAAGGAGGGACGATTTGCTTTGCTATTTTAGCGTGGGTTCTGTAGTCTGTTCCCATTTACAGGCTATGATTGATTTGAGCCCAAAGCTTTGTGCCTACTGTAACTTGAAGGTCCACGCAATACAGTTGTCTGGTACCATTAGGACAAATTAAAACAGACCACGAGTTGCTGTAAGTAAAAGGAACAGAGAAGAGAAAGATTTCTCTAGTTAATTCAAAGGGGGGGGGATCCTAGCCCAACTGATTTGTACACGTTTTTCCCCCGAGTGACAGCAAGACAAAGATTTGCAAGCACTTAATAGACTGGAAAGCCCACTGTTTAAAACTCAAGTTTAGCTGCGTGGAACCGAGGGAAGCTTATCTTTTCTGACATATTGCTGTGGGAAACTGGCCTCTTTAGGGCCGTTGTCACCTGGAAAAGTGACATGTTAAAGGAGATATGGACATAGGGAGTGAAGGGCAAACCAGAAAATACTGGAAGATTCTGATGAAAGTGAGGATTTATGGATGCTTATTCAAAACTTACTTAAGATGTGTGTGTGCGTGTGTGTGTGTGTGTGTGTGTTTAAGAAGGAAAATGTTACTTCCTCAATTTATTTTGAACAGAATGAATGACCTCAGAATAATAAGTACTTGGACACATTTGCTCCTAGACGTAATGAGTTTATTGGAGAGCCGGGGAGAAAAATATAGTTTTAAGTGACAAAGGATCGTAGGTCAGTTTTTATTTATTTATTTATTTATTTATTTATTGGGACTGGGAATTGAACCCAGAGGCATTCTACCTCCAAGCTGCACCCCCCAGCCCGATTTTATTTCTTATTCAGAAACAGGGTCTCACTGGGTTGCTGAGAGTCTCGCTAAATTGCCAAGACTGGCTTTAAACTTGCGATCCTCCTGTCTCAGCCTCCCAAATCCTGGGATTACAAGCGTGAGCCACTACGCCTGGCTTTTTATTTTTTATTTTTATGAGTTCCATTGTTCTGCGTTGATCAGAAAGAGGACGGCTTGCCGGGCGTGGTGGCGCACGCTTGTAATCCCAGTACTTTGGGAGGCGGAGACCTGAGGATCCGGGTTTGCGGCCAGCCTCAGCTCTCTCGCTCTCTCTCCCTGTCTCTCTCTCTCTCTCTCCCTGTCTCTCTCTCTCTCTCTCCTTAGTGAGGCCCTCCACAACTTCGTGAGACCCGGTTTCAAAAATAAAGTATAAAAAATAGGGCCGGGGCCGTAGCGCGAAGGTAGAACGCCCCTGGGTTCAATCCCCGGTACTGCAAAAAAAAAAAAAAAGTAAATAAATAAATAAAATAAAAGAAAGAGGACTGCTTTACTCAGGACAGCTGGAAGATTGCAGCTATGTGATTCCTGGGTTCCATCAGCCCTGGAGAAGGTTTCTAGCTTCTTCCATAACATTCAGGAAGGAGAACCCCGGCACCATCTCTCTTCATCACCAAGAATTCAGTTCAGCTCAGTTGGGTTTGGTTCCGTTCAGTGCAAGTCAACACGTGTTTATTGGGCAACTACTATACCCCAGCCAACTGTGAGCACTTCTCCCTAAAGAGGCCTCACCTTCCAGTCCCAGAGGGAATTGTGGGTTTCCTTTATCTCAGGCTCTAAAAGGCAGAGTGAACCCACACTGTTCGCTTTTGGTGTTACTACTATTCTGACTTGAATGGGGATGGGGTAGAACCAATTTCTCTCACCACTACATTGCTTTCTGACTTTGGATGGGTTATTTGACCTCTTGAGGTTCATGAGTCCCATTTATCTTCTATTTGTCTCATATTTCTTTGGGGGAAGGAAAAATTTCAAATTACAAAATAATCTGAAAACAATGTAAGTAATATCCTAATATCCAGAATTCTTAGAAGCTTATGTAGTATAATATTAGATCCCAATGAATTTTATTTATATTTTAAAATATAATGAGTCATTGAATGGATAAAGAAAACATGGTATATATACACAATGAAATTTTAGCCATATTAAAAATATAAATTCCTGTCAATTATAACAATGGGTGGACCTGAAGGATATTATGTTATGTGAATTAAGTCAAGCGCAGAAAGACAAACACTGTGTGATCTCACTCAGATGTGGGATCTAAAAGAGTTGATCTCATAGAAATTGAAGAGTAGAATAATGGTTTTCAGAGACTGGGGAGAAGAAAGAGCAGGAGGGAGGGGGAGAGGTTCATCAACAGGTGCAAGGTTATTGTCTCTTAGGACAAATAACTTCTGGTGTTCTATAGCACAGGGGGGTGCATATAATTAATAAAAATCCATTACATGTCTAAACATAGATGAGAGGAATTACAATGTAGGTATCATCAAGAAATGATAAAAGTTTGAGGTAATGCATAAGCTAATTCACCTGAGCTGATCACTACTCAGTATATACTTGAATCAAACCCTCACATTTTATCTCATAAATCTGGACACATAGAACATGTCAATCAACACTAAAATGAAATTATGAGTCATGTGTATGTGAACACCAGCTAGAAAATGAGAGAACAGATATTCTAAGCATACCATGCTCTTTCAGGTTGAAAGTGAGAAACATCTGAGGTTCCCAGATGTGACCTGGGCTTCTCAAACACAGAAAGTGAGGAGTCCGTGCGCCACAGAGTCCCAGCTCGGGTCTCTTCATGGAGAAATGGCTGTTGTAATCAAATTGTGCAGGTTTTATATAGTCAGTTTCATTAGTCTATATAATGAGGAGTAGAAAGAAGTCAGAAGTTCAGAGATTGTAAATGTTGCTGTGCCCCACAGAATTTTAGAAAAGCCTGTGTCCAGTCTTATTTGGTGGGGGGTGACCAAATTTCATATTCCACCTTCTCAGTGATGTCACATTATTTAATACATTTTTTTGTGGTAGTGGTTATAGAACCCATGGGCATTCTACCTCCAAGCTACACCACCAGCCTGTTTTATTTTTATTTTTGAAACAGGGTCTCGCTAGGTTACTGAGAGTCTTGCTAAATAGCCAAGGCTGGTTTTGAACCTCCTGTTTCAACCTCCCAAGTACTGGGATTACAAGGTGTGCACCACCATGCCCAGCAAAGAATTAAATATTCCTCTTTTATGGCTGCATAATATTTCACTGGATGTATAGATAACATTTTGCCTATCCATTCATCTACATGGACGCTGGGTTAATTCTATAGTCTATCTATTGTGAATAATGCTGCTCTGAACATGGCAATACAAATATCTCAAGACCTTGCTTTCAGTTCTTTTGGGTGTATGTGCAGAAATGGAATTGCTGGATCACTTGGTAATTCTATTTCTTTTTTTTATTTTTTGCGGTACTGGGGATTGAACCCAGGGGCATTCTACCTCCGCGCTACACCCCTGGCCCTATTTTTTTATACTTTATTTTGAAACCGGGTCTCACGAAGTTGTGGAGGGCCTCACTAGGTAGAGAGAGAGAGAGAGAGAGAGAGAGAAAGAGAGACAGGGAGAGAGAGAGAGAGAGAGAGAGAGAGAGAGAGAGAGAGCGCTGAGGCTGGCCGCGAACCCGGATCCTCAGGTTTCTGCCTCCCAAAGTACTGGGATGACAAGCGTGCGCCACCACGCCTGGCCTTGGTAATTCTATTTCTAATTGTTGGAGAAGCTGGCGTACTGTTTTTCACAGCAGCTGAACTCTTTTACAGTCACACCAACAGTGCACGAAGGTCCCAGTGTCTCTATGTTCTTGCTACACTTGCTGTTTTCTGTTCTGTTATGTTCTGTTTTATTTTAATAGTAACCTTACTAGCAGGTGTGAGTTATGATTCACACTTTTCTGATGATTAATGATATTGAGCATCTTTTCACATGCATGTTAACCATTGCTGTATGTTCTTTGGTTAAATGTTTGTTTGAGAGCTTTGCCCATTTATAAATCAGATTATTTTTATTGTTGGTATTTTTCAGTTTCAGGGTTCTCTCTGTATTCTAGGTATTAATTTCTTATCAAATATATGAGTTTCAAATATGTTCTCCCATTATGTGGGTTGCCTTTTTACTCTGTTGATAACATCTTTTGATTCACAAAACACTTTAATTTTCATGAAATCCAATTTGTCCATATTTTTTCTGTTGCCTGAGACTTTGTTGTCATATCCATGTTATTGACAAATCTAATGTTGTGGAGTTTTGCTTTATATTTTTCTAAGTGTTTTATAATTTTAGGTCTTACATTTAAGTCCTTGTTCCACTTTGAGTTAATTTTTGCATATGGTGTTAAGTAAAAGCCCTACTTCATTCTTTTGTTTTTTTTTTTTTTTTTGCAGTACCTGGGATTGAACGCAGGGGCATTCTACCTCCGCGCTACGCCCCCGGCCCTATTTTTTATACTTTATTTTGAAACCGGGTCTCACAAAGTTGCGGAGGGCCTCACTAAGAAGAGAGAGAGAGAGAGAGAGAGAGAGAGAGACAGCCTACTTCATTCTTTTGCATATGGATATTCAGATTTCCCAGTATCATTTGTTGAAAAGACTATCCTTTCCCTATTGAATGGTCATGACTCCCTCGTTGAAAATCATTTGGCCATATATGTGAGGGTTTACCTGCATTCTTTATTGTACTCCACTGGTCTATATGTCTATTTGCATGTCAGTACCACACTGTTTTGACTAATGTAGCTTTGTAGTAAGTTTTGAAATCAGGAAGTGTGAGTACCACAGCTTTGTGCTTCTTTTTCAGGATTGTTTTGAAAAAGAGATTCTATAAAATTTTTGTAATAAATTTTTCTATTTCTGTGCAAAATATCATTGGTATATTGAGAGGGATTCTATTGAATCTGTAGAATTCTCTGGGGCGTACTGACATCTTAATGATATTAAGTCTTCCAGTCCACTGGTTATTTAAGAATACGTTGCTTAATTTTCACAAGTTTGTCCATGTACTTGGGTAAGTAGAATAAGCATCTTCAAAATGCTACCAAAATTGATCTACAGATTCAATATGCAATCCTTATAAAAATACTAATATCATTCTTGATGGAGCCAGAAAAAAGGATCCTAAAATTCATATGAAAGAACAAAAGACCCAGAATAGCCAAAGCAATTCTGAGTAACAAGAACCATACTGGAGGCACCTCAATACCTGATTTCAAATTATACCACAGAGCTATAGTAACAAAACAGCATGGTATTGACATAAAAACAGACACATAGACCAATGGAATTGAATAGAAGATAGAGAGGCAAATCCTCACATTTATAGCCAGTTGATTGTTGACAAATGTGCCAAAATATATGGTGGAGAATAGACATACTTTTCAACACACAGTGTTTTAAAAACTGGATATCCATATGTAGAAGAATGAAATTAAACCCCTATCTCTCATCCTGCAAAAAAAGTAAATTCAAGATTTATCAAAGACCTAGAAATTAGACCAGAAACTTTGTGATTACTAGAAGAAAACATAGAACCAACTATGGCACTGGTAGAGACTTCTTCAATAAAATCCTGAAAGCAGGAAATAAAACCAAGAATAAATAAATGGGATAGCTTCAAATTAAAAAAAAAAAAGCTTTTATACAGCAAAGGAAACAATCAGGAGTCTCAAGAGAGAGCTTGCAGCCGGGCATGGTGGCGCACGCTTGTAATCCCAGTACTTGGGAGGCTGAGACCGGAGGATCCGGGTTCGCGGCCAGCCTCAGCTACTTAGTGAGGCCCTCCACAACTTAGTGAGACCCGGTTTCAAAATAAAGAATAAAAAATAGGGCCGGGGGTGTAGCACGGAGGTAGAATGCCCCTGGGTTCATTCCCCGGTACCGAAAAAAAAAAAAAAAAGAGAGAGAGAGAGAGAGCTTGCAGAGTAAAAGGAAATATTTGCCAATTACTCTTCTGATAGAGGACTCATATCTAGACTAAAACACTAAATACCAAAGAAAATAACTCAATTAAAAGTAGGGAAATTGGACTGAATAGACATGTCTCAAAAGAAGAAATACAAATAACCAACAAGTATATGAAAAATTTTCAACATCACTAGCAATTAGGGAGATGCAAATCAAAACTACACTGAGATTCCATCTAACTCCAGTTAGAATGGAAATCATCAAGAATGCAAATAAATAAATAAATAAATATTGGCAAGGATGTGGGGGAAATAGGAACTCTTATGCCTTTTTGGTGGATTGTACAGTAGTAAAATCAATATGGAGATCAGTATGGAGGTTCTTCAAAAGACTAAAAATAAAACCACCATAGGACCGAGCCATACCACTCCTTGACATCTTTTCAAAAGAATTAAGGTTAGAATCCTATAGTGATTCATATATACCCATGTTTATTGAACTACAATTCACAATAGCCAAATCATGGATCCAACTTAGTTGACCATCAACAGATGAATATATAAAGAAAATGTGGGGCCGGGTGTGGTGGCGCACGCTTGTAATCCCAGTACTTTGGGAGGCAGAAACCTGAGGATCCGGGTTCGCGGCCAGCCTCAGCTCTCTCTCTCTCTCTCTCTCTCCCTGTCTCTCTCTCTCTCTACCTAGTGAGGCCCTCCGCAACTTTGTGAGACCCGGTTTCAAAATAAAGTATAAAAAAATAGAGCTGGGGGCATAGCGCGGAGGTAGAACGCCCCTGGGTTCAATCCCTGGTACCGCAAAAAAAAAAAAAATGTGGCATATATGCACAACTAAACTTTACTCTGCCATAAATAACAAAATTATGTCATTTGCAGAAGCATGGATGGAACTAGAGAATATTATGCTAAGTGAGATCAGCCGGTCTCAGAAAGCCAAGGGTCGTATGTTTTCTATCTTGCATGTAACCGCTAGAGAAAAAATAGGAAAGAAAAGGTATTTGAGATAAATGAGGAGAGAGACCAGGAGAATACTGCAAGGGAGTTGGGGAAGAGAAAGGGGGAGGGGATAAATGAGGACCAAGGAAGGAACCAGTTCAATTAACGCTCTGTCCATATATGAAGGTATTATTACCAATCTCACTCCATGTACAGGGAGGAAGGGGGCGGGGTGGGGTGCAGAGGGAAATACACCAAGTGATGCATGCATGTATACTTGTATCACTTTGAATTTTACTATATGTATAATTAAATGCACCAATAAAAGTATTAAACACAGCCAGCCAGGTGTGGTGGCACACACTTATAATCCCAGTACTTGGGAGGCTGAGGCAGGAGGATCACAGGTTCGAGGACAGCCTCAGCAAGCAGTGAGATTCTCATCCACATAGTCAGATGCTGTTTCAAAAATAAAACAGGGCTAGAGGTGTAGTGCTTGGAGGTAGAATGCTCCTGGATTCAATTGCCAGTAAAACACACACACACACACACACACACACACACACACACACAGTATTAAACACAATTTCTTCAAGATTATGAATTTTTAAAGCTTTATTTCTGTTATTTCTTTTTTTTTTTGTGGTGCTGGGAATTGAACCCAGGGGCATTCTACCTCCAAGCTACACCCCCAGTCCTATTTTTAATTCTTTATTTTGAAACAGGGTCTCACTAAGCTGCCGAGGGCTTCATTAAGTAGCTGAGACTGGCTGCGAACACGGATCCTCCAGTCTCAGCTTCCCAAGTACTGGGATTACAAGCGTGCGCCACCACGCCCGGCTCTTGTTATTGATTTCTTATTGTTACTGATTTCTTCATCTTATTGTGGTCATAGTTTATATTTTGTATGATGATATCTATATTTTTAAGTCTATTGAGACTTAATATGTGACCTAACATATGGTCTACTCTGGAAAACGTGTCTGTGCTTCAGAAGAGGCTGCATGCTGTTGCTGTTGGGTAGAGTGTGGTACACACCTGTTAGGTTTAGTTTGTTTATTGAGTTGTTCAGGTCATCTATTTTCTTCCTTATACTCTGTGTGGTTGTTTTATCCATTCCTGAGAATGGGATATAAATTCTCCAACACTTATTATAGAGCCAGACATTTCCCTGTTCCATTTGGTCAATTTTTGCTTCACATATATGCATTACATATTTGCAAATCATACAATATGCAAAAGCTCTGCTCCTGTATAGCTCCAACTCCATCTCTTTTAGTTATGGAATGTCACAAAACTGTATCTTTATACATCGTGTGCAACAACATAAACTAAACAATTTCAATGCACTCATCTCCTCAATAGAAAACAAAATGTGGAGTTACAAACCCAAGTGATACTGATGCTGACTTTTATGATTATTTCAGGATTATTTCTTTGTCTTTGGCTGAAGTTGACCAAAAATGAACATATTACCATCTAAGCCTTTCCCAGTGTATTTATTATCTGGGTGTGAAAAGGGATTCCTGGCACCCTCTACTCTGCCATCTTCCCTGAATCTTCTGACTTCTATTATTTATTATTATTATTATTATTATTTGTGGTGCTGGGGATTGAACATGCATGCTAGTCAAGTGTTCTGCCTCTGAGTTACATCCCCAGCCCACCTGTAGTATTTCTAAGAGGTAATTACGGAGAAGCTGAAGTTCTCTTTACCCACATTCCATAATTCTTTTTCTCTCCCTGCAATATTGCATGGCCTCCTTGTGTGTCCTTCATATTTTTCATATAACTAGATGAAACCATGAACACCGTGTAGTATTGCTTTGTGTGGTTAAGCACACACATACAAAACCACACACGCAGCTTTAGCTATACAGATTCATTTTGTAAATTCACTGAACAATTTGTATAATTTCTTATCTTATAACTTATTTCTTTTAGTGCTTAAATTTATGAATGTGTATAATTTACATATACTGTACATTAAAGTAAATTAGGGTATTTGTGTAGTTTCTAATTCTAACTCTTGAAAACAATTCTATGGTAATTACCCATCTTACCTGTGTAAGAGTTGCTGTAAGGGGTATATATCCAGAAGTAGAATCACTGGGTTTTAAGGTATGAGCATTTTTAATTTGACCAGATTTTGCCAAATTTCTATCAAAGTGGGTGTGCTCATTTACATTTCTGAGCAGCTTGCGAGTATTTCTATTTTCCCACATTCCTACCCTAACTTGAAATGCCAGACTTCTTTATTTTTACTAACCTGACAAATGAAATATCTATATATTTCATTTACAGTCTTAACTGTTTGCCTAGCTAAGCCAAAGGATTCTCTCTTGGGACCTCAAATTTTGAGTGGAGTTTAACATAGGCAAGGGGAAAAAAGGGTTCATCCAAAAGCAGCATCTTTTTTTGTTTGTTTGTTTTGTATTTTGTGGTACTGGGGACTGAACCTGGGGGCATTCTATCTTGAGTTACACCCCTACCCTTATTTTTATTTCAGTTTTTTAAGTTTTGAAATAGAGTCTTAACTGTGTTGCTGAGGGCCTCGCTAAGTTGCTGAGACTGGCCTCGAACCTGCGATCCTGTTGTTTCAGCCTCCCAAGCACTGGAATTACAGGTGTGCACCACCACTCCCAGCTAAAGAAGAGCATCTTCATGAAGCATGGCTTTGGGGATAAGAGCAGGGGTCTTAGGGCTATGCTGCCCCTCGTAACTTTCTTCCTGGTGGAAGCAGTCTATATTTGTGCTTTCCAACGTGCTAAAGCACAAGCTGTGCTTGGCTCCTGAGATGTGACCAGCTTGACTGGAAAACTAAATTCTTACATTTCATTTAATTTCAATTAATTAAAATTTAAATTGTCACTTTTATCTCCTGGCTACCATATTGGACAGCACAGCTCAAGGCCAGCAATTCAAATTCCAGCTTGACTACATGATATTTGCCCGTACACAAGTTCCCTTTCTTGTAAAATAGGGATTTCTGATGATTTAATAAGTTAAGATAAAAAGCACTTAGGTAGTACATAGTAAGACTGGCATGTAATATGTATGTGAATGTTTGTTTTCACTTTATTTATGGAAGCAAACATTTTGATATTCATTTGTCCATTTAGATTTCTTCTGTGGTTTTTTTTGCATATAACCTTTGCTCATTTTATTATCTAGTCATTTGTCTTTATCTTATTGATTCATTCCGAATGAAACTAATTTTAAAGAACAGTGGTAGTCTTTAAAATGTATTTGAGTGACTCAAAGAGAAAAATGAAGAAATGACATCCACCAAGAAGAGAAAAATGAAAAAAATGACATCCACCAAGATTGCAGGATGAAGAATATAATTTTCTGGTCTATCTATAATTAAGGTTCCAAAAGAAGAGATTGTAGAGGGATAAGAAATGAGAATTTTTCAGAATAAAAAAAGATATAAAGATATTTCTCAAAAGAAGACATCCAACTGGCCAATAAGTATATGAATAAAAAAAACACTCAGCATCACTAATCATTAGGGAAACATGAATAAAAACCAAAACGAGATGTTGCTTCACTCTGCTAAGGATGGCTATTTTCAAAGAGACACAAGATAACAAGTGCTTATGAGCACACTGTTGTGGGCAGGTAACTTCATGCTGCTCTTGAGAATGTAAATTAGTACAGCCATTATGGAAAACAGCACAGAGGTTTCCTGAAAAGTTAAAAATAGAACTACCATACAATCTAGCCGTCTCACTACTGGGCACATATCCAAAGGAAATAAAATCAGTATGTTGATGAGACAGCTTCACGCCCGTGTTTATTGCAGTGCTTCTCATAATAACCAAGAAATGAAGAAAACCTAAGGTTCATTAACTGATAAATGGATACAGAGCATATGGTACATATGCACAATGGAATACTATTCAGCTACATAAAAGAATGACAGCCTGTCATTTATGACACAATGGATGGAACTGGAGGTCATAATGTTAAGTGAAATAAGCAAGGCACAGAAAGACAGGTACCGCGTGGTCTCACACATATGTGAAACCGAAAAGTTGATCTTATAGAAGTTGAGAATAGAATAGTGTCTACCCGAGGCTGTGGACAATGGGGAAATGTGGACAAGATGGGGAAACATGATCAATGAGTGTGAAGTTAGAATTAGGTATAATAATTTCCGATTTGCTGTTGTATAATAGTGCCCACAGACAACAAGTATGTACTTCATATTTCAAAAAGCCAGAAGAAATATTTCTGAATGTTCTCACCATGAAGAAATGACATTTTTTGGTGTGGTACTGGGGATTGAACCCACAGGCATTCTACCTTCGAGCTACACCCCTAACCTGATTTTATTTCTTATTTGAAAACAGGGTCTCTATAGGTTGCTGAGAGTCTCACTACTTACTGAGTCCTTGAACCTGTGATCCTCCTGTCTCAGCTTCCCAAGTACTGGGAATACAGGCATGTGCCACCACGCCCGGGATGATAAATGTTTGAAGATATAGATATGTTTAACCTGACTGAAACATTATGCAATGTATATATGTATCAAAATATCACATGGTATTCCATAAATATGTAGTTTTTGTTTTTCTATATCAGTTAAAATACATTTCAAATTTAAAAAGAGAAAGAAATCTTACAGCAATAGTATTCTTTGAATATTAAGCAAGACAAACCAAATTAAGCCATACCTAGAAACATGGTAGTGAAATGAAAAACAACAAAGAAAAAAAATCCCAATGTACCAATTCCACACTGGTTTTTGCTTTCCCGGTGAAAGACACGCCTTAATAATGATTTCGGTAAGGATCTGTTGATGGTAAACTCAGCCATTATATGTTGAAAATTCTGTCTTTCTTCCTCTCTTAAATGACAATGTAGAAGAATATGAAATTCTAAGTTGGCCTTAAAGAGGTTAATTTGTTGTCTTCCTGCCTCTTTTGTGAATCACAAGAAGTCCTTTGTCAAAATAATTGTTATCCATTTAAGGCAAAGTACATAATGATTATAAATACTTAACAGTATTATGTTTAAAGTGTCACTCACAGTAGCAGTAAAATCTATAAGGTACCTAAAAGTGAAATACAAAGAAGAATAAGGCCTTTGTGGAGAAAATTAGAAAACTTTGCAGAAACACCTGTGTAACTTCATAGATTGCCCATATTCATGGATATGCATAACAATATGTATCCTTAGATATGAGTAATAAAGATATAAATTTTTTGTACATTCCATTCTGAAAAGTATTCCCACATTTATTTTAATAAAATGTAGTAATTTCACCTTATAAATAAGATGAAATTACTAAGGGCCAAAAATAAACAATTTGTCCTGTATGGCAAAACATGTATGGCAAAGCAAATAATTAGGAGTGTGATCTTGTATTGGTCAAAGGAAACACTGAGAAACTCCTTGTCTGCCTTTCCAAGTGTTAACTCTCTTCTTAGGTTTGAAAATTAATTTTGCCGATTCATTTCAACGGAAGTTTCTGTTTTTTGTTTTTCTCTGTTTTGTAATGTTGAGTTTCCCCACTAAGGCCCTTTATTTACTTCCAATTTACAACCAGATCTTAAAATGCAGTTTTTGGGTTCCTGTTCTGCAGCTATACGAAGAATTTCACACATCCAGTGCAGGGAGCTGTTTGTTTTTTTGTCGTAAAAATGGCAGGACATAGCTTCTTTTAAAGTCCTAATCAAAGAACTCAACTGGGAAGCCTGCATCTCCGTCTTTTTTATAACAAGCAAGCATCATTAGCTTCTGTTTTTAGACACTGCATTCCAATCCTCATTTTACAATTTTAGTCTCCATTATCCTTTAGAAATTGGACTTTCAGCCTCCACGGCTGGTTTCTATAAGGCCAGAAGTTTGGTCCCTTTCGTCTCCTTTTCGCGTTTCATCAGTCTTGGTGAAGTGTTTGGGCCAAGTAGATGGGCGGCTATTTCAAATAATAAATGTATGGAGCCATCTTGAGAAGTCCCTAGGATTATCATAAATTCTCTTCAGTTTCCTCCAAATGAAATAAAAGAACATGAATTCAAGCCTGTGCTATACACGTCGTATAGTTTGAGAAGAAAAAAAGAAAGTGTCTAAGTGAGAATTAATGTTGGATTCTAAGCAAAATCAACCAATTCTGCTTTGGGCATCTCTGCATCTGAAGATCTGCAATGAAAATGAAAGGTGTCTGTTCACCAAGTCATAAAAGAGGGCGTGAGTATCCACTCCCAGCTCCTGCCTGCCCTCTGCCCAGGTGGCAGCACTGAAAGCTAGCCGCTGTCCTTCACCAGGGGTAATTTTCAGACTATGTTTTGCAAGGTCTACAGAGGCCAAATCAAGGGGCTTTGCTTTTATTTGCTTTTTGTTTGGGGGCCCCTTGTAACATTTCATTTTAGAGAAAATTGCACTGCTATAAATGTATTTGAAAATTCATGATCTATTGTAGAATCAAACTATAAATTGCTCACTATAACGGAAACTTGGTATTCCTTAATGTTATATCCCAAGACCTTTACAATTCCCCAAATTTGTATTTGCAAATAATCACTACACAATTAGTTTTCTTAGTCTTCTCAAGTGGTGTGTGTGTGTGTGTGTGTGTGTGTGTGTGATGTGTATGTGTGTGTGTCTGTGGTAATAGGGATCAAATTTAGGGGCATTTTACCTCTGAGCTACACTTGTAGCCATATTTTATTTTTTGGTGGTACTGGGGATTGAACTCAGGGGCATTCTATCTGCAAGTTGCACATCCAGCCCTTTTTTATGTTTTTTTTTTTTTAAACAGGGTCTCATTAGGTAGCTGAGAGTCTCACTACTTGCTGAGGCTGGCCTCAAATCTGCTATCCTCCTGTCTCAGCCTCCCAAGTACTAGGATTACAGGTGTGTGCTACTACACTCATCTTTTTTTTTTTTTAAATTTTGAAACATGGTCTCACTAAGTTACCTCACCCTGACCTGGAGCCTACAATCCTCCAGTCTCAGCCTCCCAAGTACTGGGATTATAGGCATGTACCACTGAGCCTGGCTTGCAAAGTTGCCTTAATAGTAACTATGTCATAGGTAGTTGTGAATGTTACATGAGATCATATATTCAATAAAGTGATTTTTTAAAAAAAAAACCGCATTGAGAGGGAAAGTGGCTGATAAGCAATTTTCTCTCTTTCTAGTTAATTGAATTTCTCATATCTCAGCCTTAGAACATACAGAATACTAATTCATGCTCACGCGGAAAAGATTATTATGAACTATAAAATTTGGTTCATCAACAGATAATCAGTTCCACAAATATCCACTTGCAAGTGGCCAGGGCCCCTGAAGTTAGAGGTCCTCTCAGCCCCAAACACTTTGGCCTGAGGTCTGTTCAGGTCTCCAGGAGCTGCCTGCAACGCGGCACCAGCCAACCACCACGGGCAAGCACGCCTTGGGAGGGCATGTCCATGGTCAGGAAATTAAGTATCCGGAGAGTCTGATTCAGATGGTCAGGATCAATGTAGAAGTCAGTACATAAGCATTTCATGAGCACCATGCAGGGCTTGACCCCTTTCTAAGAAACGTAGGGAGTAAATAGCCAAATTATGGAACCAACCTAGGTGTCCATCAACAGATGAATGGATTACAAAATTGTGGGATATCCACACAATGGAATTCTACTCAGCAATAAAGAAGAACAAAATTATGTCATTGGCAGGAAAATGGAAGGACCTGGAGAACATATTGTTAAGAGAGATCGGCTAATCACAGAAAGTGAAGGGTCCTATGTTTTCTCTAATATGCGGAACCTAAAAAGTAATCGGGCTACCAGAGGGACTTCAGATAATGGAGGAGAAACTGCAGTGGAGTCAGGGAGGTGGTCTAGGGGAAGGGTGGGGGAGAGGGAGGATCAATGAAGGAATCGCTTCCATTGACATTACGTACATATGTAAGAATACCAATGTCAGTCTCAATACCCTGTATGGGGAAGGGTGGGTATGGGGAGGGAGCCGGGGGAAAGCCCACCAAGTGCTGTGTGCATGTATGTCACTGTCACTATGATTTACATTATGATGTGAGGCTATAATGCACCAATAAAAGTATAAGAAAGAAGAAATTTAGGGAGTAAATAGATTTGTAAGACACATCTGAAATGTTCTTTAATAATGCAAGAATTCCCAGTAGAAATCAGGAGGAATGGGTCAGTGTGATAGGAGTGCGGTGGTAGGGGGCTTGCAGTGGTACCTCAGGAGAAACTGGATGCTTCCTGGAAGCCATGGGACAAGCGCGTCCCTCTGGTGCCAAGGGATGCTGGTGGAGACGGCACGGAGGCAGAGCAGCTTAGTGCTTAAGAGCTTGGGCTCTGATCCAGGCTGCTGAATAAAAACCTCAGGTTTGGCTGAGCGTGGTGGCGCACGCTTGTATTCCCAGTACTTGGGAGGCTGAGACTGGAGGATCCGGGTTTGCGGCCAGCCTCAGCTACTTAGTGAGGCCCTCCGCAACTTTGTGAGACCCTGTTTCAAAATAAAGAATAAAGAAATGGGCTGGGGGTGTAGCTTGGAGGTAGAATGCCCCTGGGTTCAATCCCCAGCACCACAAAAACAACAAACAAACAAACAAAAAACCCACAGGCTTGCTGAACACAATTTCCAGTCCTGAATTTTCCTGTTCTTGTGATCTTGGACAAATCACTTAACCTTTCTGTATCTCAGTTTTCTCATCTATAAAATATACTTTAACAATAGTACCTGCCCACATAGGGCTGTTGTGAGAATTAATTTCTTTTTTGGGGGGGTGGGTGACACTGGGCATTGAATCTAGGGGCATTCTACTTCTGAACTACATCCCCAGCCTTTTTTTTTTTAATTTTTTACTTTGAAATGGGATCTCACTAGGTTATTGAGAGTCTCATGAAATTGCTGAGGCTGGTCTCTAAACCTGCAATCCTCCTGTCTCAGCCTCCCAAGTACTAGGATTACAGGCATGAGCCACCACGCCTCTCTGAGAATTACATATTTTAATGCTTGTCAAGTGCTTAGAACAGTCCCTAGCATCTCATTAAGCACGGTGTCAGTCTTTGTTAAATAAAATAACTGAGGGTCTGAGCTGATCTGACCCGAGGAAACCTGGTTTTTTAGAGCTCTCTGCAAAGGCTTCAGTGCTGTGTTGGGGAAGGAGCTTTGTCAAGTCTCCCAAACAGATGGGTTTAATTTCTTCCCCTGCTATGACTGTAGGACTATTTCTAGAAACATATGAAAACAGTGAACTACAGAACGGTCTTAAACTCATGTTGCTTGCTCTGTGATTTATGCAAGTTAAGTTCTTGTAGATGGTAAAGAAAACAAATTTAGATGAAATGCAGAATCCTAAAGAGCCCAGATCTTTTCTGTGTGCCTGGTCGTGGGTGAGAGGAGTGAAATCCACTGGTATTGGAGGATCGTCGCTCCTTCTGGGGAGATGAATTGCTCTTCTAGAGTCCCAGAGCGCTGCTGAATAGGTTATCTTTTCCAATTAGGACCTCTAAAAGAAGTTGTGTTTTTTTGATTCTGTGATGTAAAATGTTCTGCCTTCTTGTACTGAATGTAATTTGGTATAAGTAGAATTAGATGAGCTACCTTGTCTGCCTGAATTGCCACCACCCAAGCATTGATTTGAAATTTCACCTAAAGAGAAAGAGGAAACAAACCTACCATGTACATGTGAACAGGGAGCAACTTAAAGTCCCGTAATTGTCAGCTAAGACAACAAAGCTGTTCCAAGGGTTTCTCTCCAGCACCAAATTACAGTCTGTCCAAACAGAGAAAATTAAATTAGACGGCTTATAAATTAAACCTCTTCCACTAGCAAGATCGCCCTGCCCGAAAGGAAGTGTTCTCTCAGGCAACAAGCAACTTCAATAATATGACAGCTAGATCTGTCAGCGAACTTACAAAGCCATTCAAAAAAGCTCATCTTCTTCTCCATCCTTGGCTCCTTCCTCTTCCCTCAGAGAGAATGGATTTGGCACCGGCAGGTTGGCTCGAATTCTCGTCAGTGGCAGGTCTATCTTGGTATCAGGTGTTTGGTATGATTCTCATTTTAGAGCGGTGTTTGTGAAGTGGGTCTCCCGTATTTGTGGGAGGCCACACTCATGGTGTGATATTAGGGGAACTATTCAAAGGTTGTCAAACTCCAGAATGTGTTTGCCACTGCTGTTTCATCAGATCTGAAATGTTCTCCCTGAAGTATTGTTCAGGTGGCTTAAGTTAGGGCAGGCACGAGCCACCTTTGCCAGTAAAGACACGGAGAGTAGCTATTTTAGGTTTTTGCTGACCTTAGGGTCCCTGTTGCAGCTACTCAACCCTGCCTGGTAGCATGTGAACGCCTTCATAAATGATATGTAAATGAGTGGACATCTGTGTCCCAAGAAAACTTTATTTATAGAAAGAGGCAGCCAGCCATAATTGGTTCAGGGGAGTAATTTGCGAACAGAAAAACAATGTAATAACAAGGAAATGGTTATAAAAAAATCAGAGAAGTGTCAGCTTTCCTTTTTATAAACATGGAAACAACAACAACAACAAAAAACATTAGAACAATGGGTACAGACTTTGTAAATCTCAATATTTCCATAATCAGTCACGATTGCCTTTCACCTGTTGGAGGGAAATAGAGCATGTTTACATAGGTAGAGATTCAAAAAGTATATCCCCAAAGAATTTTCGCCAACGTCCTAAAGAATTACTTCAGCCAAGTGCACATTAAATCAGATCAATAACTGAAGGTGGAAAAAGATAATAGGAGAAAACAGTAAACAATGACAGTAAAATTTAAATGGGTAATGATACATTCTATGTGTTAGAATGAATCTTTGTATAAAATTTTCTCTTAAAGTCTAGATATATTTTCAGAGAAAACTGAACAAGGCCCTGCGTGGATTCAAAGCAACTACGATCAAAAGAGTTTGCTACGGTTTGAGCATTAGCAAAATATCTCATTGCGATCTAGATATTGTTAGCTATCATTGAGATCTACAGGACAGAAGTAAAGCCACATTCGTATGGAGCCCTGCATGTTAAGGGCGACATGACAGTCCAGTAGGGAAATGATGGATTATTCAATATGGCATTGAAACAAGTGACTAGTCACCTGAGAGAAACTCACAGAGGACTCTTAGCTCATGATACATGCAACAATACCATGCAGAAGGACGGAACAGCCATGTCAAATTAAAACATCAGAGGTTTTAAAATACAGGCAAATATTTGCTCAGCTTCGAGGTGCAGGGAGCCTTCATAGCAAGGCAAGACATTCGTTGTTTTTTCATTTAAAAATTAACAGGATTGAATATATAAAGATATAAGAGTGATGTATAAAGAAAGCAGAGATAAGAGAGCGTGGGGGAAAATAGTCAAAAGAGTGCCCCAGGTGGATGAAAATAAATTATTAAGAAACCCATTTTTCCCAGGTCTTATTAGGTATGCCTCTGACGGTGGTGCCGTTTAATCCCTACGGATGATTTGAACTTGGATTTGAGGAAATTATTGCACATAGAAACAAATAAACAAGAATGAAAAAACAAACTACAGCTCATAGGACAAACACAAACTCTTTCCTGACTGACCATAAAATGAGCATAAAATGGGTCCTTATAGAATCTATGAAAGAAAATCTAAACTCCTAGAATTGGATATAATGATAACCATATGGGCATCCTCTCTCTTTCTCTCTCTCTCTCTCTCTCTCTCTCTCATAGAAAAAAAATCCCAAATCATTGGAGAAGACACTGAATATTAAAATAAGAAGACCAATCTGAGGAATGAGAGTAAATATCTTTATATAGAATCAATTTGTAAGAAAACAAATTTAGAAATTATTAAACATATATTATTAATATAATTTGTAATATAGTGAGCAATCTAAGGAAGTAAATAGAGAGGAATGGATTTCAGTAAAAGTATGATTATTGAATTTTAGGAAGTGGTGGCAATGAATAGCAGATTGGCTGGTGCAGAAAACCAGTTTAGGTTGTAGAAGATCACATCAAGATATTCTTTTATTCTGAGACAAATAAACACACAGAAAATCCATATCTTTCCCAATTAAAATATATGAAGAAATAATAGTGAAGAAGTCAATTAAAATAATGTACTAAAGAATAAAAATCTAAAATGCTGAAGATATAAATAAAATCAGTAAATCATAATTTGCATATAAATAGTATTTGGAAAATATTTATAGAATTTAATGAGTGTTAAAATTCTTGCAATTTTAGATTTTTTCTTAAGCAAAAAGGACTAGTATGTGTCTATTCATTATAACCCATATTTAAGCAGTTTATTCCTGTAAACTCTATTAGGTAGTTTCAGAGGATAAAAGATTGAGTTTTTTCTAAAATTACTAGCTTCTATAAAGAGAATTAGAAGATTCTATTTCTCATTTTTTAGAAAAAGACAAACTTTTTCTTACTTTTTTTTTGCATTACTGGGGTTTGAACCCAGGGGCATTCTATCTCTGAGCTACACTCCCAGCCCTATTTTTTCATTCTTTATTTTGAAACAGGGTCTCACTAAGTTGCGGAGGGCCTCACTAAGTAGCTGAGGCTGGCCGCGAACCTGCAATCCTCCTGTCTCAGCCTCCCAAGTACTGAGATTACAAGCATGCACCACCACGCCTGGCTCTTTTTCTTATTTTTAAGGTAATTAGCACTGGGCATGGTGGCGCGTGCCTGTAATCCCAGTACTTGGGAGGCAGAGACAGGAAGATTGATGGTTCGAGGCCAGCCTCAGCAACATAGTGAGACTCTCAGCAACCTAATGAGACCCTGCTTCCAAACCAAAAATGAAAAGGACTGGGGGTGTAGCTTGGGAGTAGAATGCCCCTGTGTTCAATCCCCAGTACCACACACACACACACACACACAAACACACACACACAAAGTAACTAGCAGAAAAATGGAATGTATTACTTCCAAGTCAGAGTATGTATTACTTCCAAATAAAATACAAGGAATATAACAAGTGAGATTAAAAGGAAAAAATAACCAAGAAGCACAAAGAACAACAAAACAGGAAGGTAGAAAATAGGCAATATAAGCAGGGGTGTAGTTCAGTGGTAGAGTGCTTGCTTAGCATGTATGAGACTCTGGGTTCAATCCCCAGTAGGCGGGGAGGGGAAGAAAAGTAAAAGAAATTGACAACACAATTTTGGTTATTAACATTTAAAATGAATGCAAATAAGTAAAAATATTGTATTAAAAGCAAAAATTACAGATTAAGATACACATCTAAAATAAAATTACTTAAAGGATTACATAAAAGATATGGGCAAAGATATATTAGAAAGAAAGAAAACAAAGTGAATTTGCCCCCAAAGATTATGTTTATCATTTAAAAACTACAGTCCCCAATCAGATGCAACCTGGTATCCAGCTACAGGGGACTGGCTAAATAAATTTTGGCACATTCACATGGTGGACTGCTCATAGTTAACATTGAAGATTCAGTATTTAGTGAATAAAGTGGATTGCAAAACTTATATTGAAGGGTCCATATAGTACCAATGGGAATCACATTTTGAAAATATATCTTCCTTAGATTCTATACTTTAAGGATCTTGAAATGACCTAAATTATATCTTTGCTTCATAAATTGCCTGGTAGGAATGAAACCAGTCATACTACACTCTTTATAGCAGATTGAAGGTTTCTGTGCAAGAGCATGAAATATATATATTTTTATATATTCCTTTGTTTGTGTGTGTATTTTCTATCTAGGCTGGGTATAAAAGAGGACGACAGCCTTAGAGGTGGCTTCTGATGAACTCTACCTAAAAGTCGTATAAAAATGTTCCATATGGAGGGTAGCACATGGATCCAACCACACCTCTTTTTAGGGAGAATATTGCTAAGACATTTGATGCCCTTGGGTTACATGTTTGAAGAGATGACTTCCGTCTCCTCCATTTGGCCTTGTAAAATCTCTATCTCAGAAGTCCTTGGTCCTAGATTGATTCTACAGTGGATATAATAGTTTTCCTTGTCATTCCATGTCCCTATGCACCCCCAAAATAAATTTTCATTGATAGGAATCTGCAATGTTTTTTTTTGTGATCTTGATATATATGTATGCATAATATAATCCCATTGCTTATAGGCATAAAGAAAATATGGAAGTCTATGCAATGAGGTATTATGTGGTTATCTCTGAGCACTGAAATTGCTCGTGACTTTTATTTTATTTTTATTACATATCTGCATTGTCTAATTTTCAAATAATGACTTTGTAGTATTTATGCACTAGAAAAATAATAAAAGGTACTTCAACATTAAATTTAATTTAAAGAAAATTAATTTTATAGACGAACAACAATGCTTCTTAAGCAAATGGATTATATGCATATATCAGCTTTAAAATTATTCATATTCTTTGACCCAGTCATTGTACTTCTGGGAATTGACCCTAAAATTATCTTTAATACACAAAAAGCTTTATGCACAAAGTTATTTGTCAAAGTATTCTTTATAACAATTCAGAACTGGAAGCAATATTCATCAAGTAAAGTTTGGAAATGTCATTTATTAGCATATTATGGAGTAAAAGATACTGCGTGCCAAGGGTTTGTAATAATGCAGAAAACTGCTTAGGAAAGAGTGAAAAATCACAACCAGGGATGAGTACTATTTTTATAATAAATTTATACAGCCAGGTGTGGTGGCGAATGACTGTAATCCCAGTACAAGATGTGACAGGAGAATCATAAGTTCGAGGCCAGCCTTAGCAACTTAGTGAGACTCTCAGCAACCTAGCAAGACCCTGATTCAAAATAAAAACTAAAGAGGGCTGGGGGTGTAGCTCACAGGTAAAATACCCCTAGGTTCAATCTCTAGTACCAATAATAATAATGGTGATAATGATGACAATAATAATAACAACAACAAGGGTGAATTATATGAGCTACATTTCAAGAATAAAAATGTAAGAAAGTAGAAACAAGAAGCATCAAAACTTTTTTCCCTTTTAATTAAACTTGGCTATAAATGCCCCCCTACCCCATGGTGAGAGCAGATAAACCTTGAGTTACTTGATAGTATACCCAGCCCATGTTCAATTGTCTACACAGAGACATAGAACCTCCTGAAAAAACCACCCACCCCTGCAATGCCCAGTCCAGCCCCTTCCAATTGGCAGGTCCACTTATAGGTGCTCAATGCTCTCTGGGAATGGAAAAGAGAGAATGATGGGAAGAAAGTGAGACTCCTGGCAACAGAAAACACACTGTCATCGCTCGAGCTTGTTCAAGGTGAGAGCAGACTACATCGAGTCTGGGACACAGGCAAGTGTTGACAAGTATCCTTGACCCTTGAGTTTGTCTCAAGGGATCATCTCCCTCTAAGACCCAAGAATGTTGCTGAGGAAGATGGATGGTCCATATGGGATGAGAAAAGGAGTAGAAGATTAATTGATTGATTTTCTCTAAGACATGTTCCCCAGACATCCTTGAGCCACTGTATCCAGTTCAATTCATAAATATTTGTTAAGCAACAATTCACTGATTATCACTTCCTTAGCAATATTTCTTGAATATCTAATATGGAGTATGCATTGTGCTGAAGGATTGTGCCTGTTCTCAGCATTAGGAGAAGTTGGACTTAAATTGAAATATTCAAAATTTGAACACTAACAGGTATTTGATCATTTAAAGACATTCATTAATTTTTAGAAGTGTGACAACATAAAATATTCTGTAGATTTTTTATAGAAATAGTTTTATTTTGTAGAATACAGAGTAAAGTTTTAAGGATAAAATGTGATATTTGACCAAGAAGTGGGACATTATAAAGATACAAAAGATAAAAGATCCATATGCCATTAATTGTTAAAGCAAGAAGAAAGAAATGGGGATTCATTATATACTCTACTTTGTGCAAGTTTGAAAATTTTCATGACAAAATGGTTTATTTTATGAACACAAAGAAAATTAGATACCATTAAATAAAAATAATTGCCCCCAAATATTACTGAATGAACTGAGATGTCTATTTCAAAAGAAAGGAGCATCATACTAAGAAAATGAATACAGGGAACTTGACCTAGATTGAGGCATGATTCCTAGACTGACATGAACAGGAAGAAGTGTATCTATCTAGTGAAAGCCTGCAAGAGCCAAAGTGCTCTAATCAGAGGAACCTACCTGTGTCCAGACCCCCAAGGTACAGCACTGCTTAGAATATTCTAGAACCAAAGGATGGCTAGACTATGAAAAGCAATGGCTCAAATTGAGTGAGATTAGTTGTAAAGGTTGGACAGGTCCACACCATTTAAAGAGGTTTTTTTCTTTTTGCGGTACTGGGGATTGAACCCAGGGGCATTCTACCTCTGAGCTACAACCCCAGCCCTATTTTTTATTCTTTATTTTGATACGGGGTCTCACTATGTTTCGGAGGGCCTCACTAAGTAGCTGAGGATGGCTGCAAATGCAAATCCGGATCCTCCTGTCTCAGCCTCCCAAGTACTGGAATTACAAGCATGAGCCACTATGCCCGGCTCTTAAGGAGGCTTTAGTCCATCCAACGTATGAAATTTCTTGTCCTAAGGGCAATAAGAAATCATTAAAATGCACTGGCATGAGCACATTTACATTTTGCAAAGAATACCATGGCAGAACCAATGGAGGTTCTGAATAGAACAAGGCAGAGTTAGAGAAAATGCCTCCTCTCCGACTGCCTTTGAACTGAAGTGCTAACTCTGCCTGTGTTTTGAACCTGCCTGCCTTTTGGAGATATCTTAGTCTGTATGTGCTGCTATAACAGAATGCCTGACACTGAGCAATTTATGGAAAACATAAATTTTTGTCTCACAGTTCTGGAGGCTGGGAAGTTCAACATCAAGACAGCAGCAGGTTTGGTGTCTAGTAGGGGCCCAGAGTCTCTGATTCCAAGATGGCCCCTTGAACACTGCGTCCCCTGGAGGGAGGGATGCTTTCAGGATGGGAGGTGGAAAGGCAAAGAGGTGAAAGGAGACCATACTTGCACTTTTATAGCAGCATTAATCCCTCCCAGGAAAGCAGAACCCTATGGCCAATCATCTCATCAAGGTCTCACCTCTTACTGTTATACAATGGCAATTAAATTCAACATTAGTTTTGGAGGGGACAAACATTCAAACCATAGAGGACTGCAACTACATCCCTGGCTCTCCTGATTCTCACACCTTTGAACTCAGAACAGAAATGCACTATTGGCTCCTCTGGGTCTCCGGCCTGCGAACTCACTTTGCAGATCTTGGGACTCTTTAGCCTCCATAATCATGTGAGACAATTCTATAATGAATTTATATTATATCGAATTTAATTATAATATAAATATAATTTATTATAATATAAATCTTTTCTTTTCTGTCTTTCTTTTTTTTTATGGTGCTGTGGATCGAACCCAGAGACATTCTACCTCCAAGCTACACCCTCAGCCCGATTTTATTTCTTATTTGGAAACGGGGTCTCACTAGATTGCTGAAAACCTCGCTAAGTTGCCGAGGCTGGCTTTGAACCTGCGACCCTCCTGTCTCAGCCTCCCAAGTACTGAGATTACAAGTATGCGCCACCATGCCCGGCTATAATAAATCTGTTCTATTGCTCTCTTCTTCTAGAGAATCCTGGCTAATAAAGACATATTTTGTGATATAACTGTAAATAAAAATACAAAGAGATTTCTTGTGCCCTGTCTTAGACTGTTTATGCTGCTATAACAAAACATCGTGGACTGGGTAATTCATAAACAGAGTTCTTTCTCATGATTCTAGACACTAGGAAGTCCAAGGTCCAGGTGCTAGCAGGATTGGTGTCTGCTAAAGGCCCAGTCTTCACTTCCATGATGACATCATATTGGTTTTTCCTCTGCAGGAGATAAATGCTGCAACCTCACATGGCAGAAGGAAGAGAAGAGCAAGGGGCACACCCTCATCCTTACACCCTCTTCTTAGAGTATTAATCCCATTCATGAGGGTGCAGCCTTTATGACTTCATCACTTCTGGAAGAACACAACTCTTAATACTGCAGCACTGGGGATTAGGCTTCAACATAAATTTTGGAGCAGAGACCGTCACCGAAGCCATAGTATACCTCTACCCCACTTCCTCCAATGGTAACATCTTAACAACTATAGGACATTATCGCAACCAGAATATTGATGTTAACACAATCTTCTTATCATACTCAAATTTTCCTCTTCCCTTATGCTCGGTTGTGTATATGTCTGTGTGTGACTGTTCAGTCCTATATAATTTTATCACACGTATAAACTTGCATATCCACCACCATCGTCAAGATACAAAATACTATTACCGGAAGAATCTGTGCTAGCCAGCTTTCCATTGCTGTGACAAAATGCTTGAGAACATCAACTTAAAGGGCCAAAGTATTTTGGCTTGTGGTTGTGGTTGCAGAGGTGTCAGTCCATGTTGCTTGGCCCAATTGCTTTGGGCTTTTGGGGAGGCAGAATATCGCGGTGGAGGGGTACGGTGGGGCAAAACTGCTCACTTCATGGCAGCCAGGAAGCAAAGAGAGTGAGAGAGAAAGGGCCCAGGGACAAAATACACCCATCAAAGGCACACCCCAGTGAACCATCTCTTCCAACTTGGCCACACCTCCTGAAGTTTCCACACTTCCCAATGGCGCCACCTGCTGGGAACCATCGTTTGATACATGCGCCTTTGAAGGGCATTTCAGATCCAAATTATATATAACAGGATCAGAGATGTATTTTTGAATGGGTGAATAGTGCTTAAAATAGAATTTCGTGGCTATTGACTTAAGTTTTCACATCCCCTGACTTTTATATTGTGGGAATTTATCAATAAGGGTTTCCTCGCTTTTCAAACCAGGGAACACGGTTCATAAGATTCACAGCAATGTGATGTACCAAAGGCACAAGAAATCACGTGGAGACAGCATGGTTTAGATCAAATCTAGACTTTGTCCTTATAGTTATCTGATCATGCTCAAGCTACTTGACTTTTCTGAGATCTGTTTCCTTTTCTGTAAAATCCAGGATATAATACTCATTTCACGAGGTTGTCGTAGGATTTTAAGAAATATTATGCAAAAGATGCAGTGCAATTTATGACACAAAGTAGATGTGAAAGAAATGAGTGTTGTCCCCATAGGCATGAAGACCGGGGATGTTGATGATATCAGATTAATCTTAACAACCGAAGAAATTATGAAACAGTTGTAAAAGAAATTAACAGGAATGAATGGAAGAAGACATTTTCTGAAATAAGTATTTTTTGCTTAACAACTAGAATCAATCCACTCCACCCAGTAAAGAGGGTAAAACCGATGTCTGGTAAGTCCACTGAGAGATCATAAGTAAACAGAAATCATCAATATCCTCTTTGCTAAATCCAAGTGTTATATAGAAATGCCAATTCTTACTCATATTTTCTAAGTTAATTAGGAATCAGATATAATCAATGTTGGAGGAAAAACACTAAAAATAAAACTAATGTGTCCAGGGCAAAGAGGCTTCCAACAGAACAGCAAGGAATAAAAGCCTCTAGCCTTTCTTCTCAGTCCATTTTGGTGAAGACATTTGAGGAAGACGCTTTTTTCCCCGGGGCTTATCATTATGGGAGAGTGGTCATTTGAAATCATCTTCCTTCAGACCTGGAGCGTCTAATGGAAATGTACAATGTTTTGTTCTCGGTTCAGTGGGGAGGACTGCGTGCCATGTCCAGGAAAGGGACGGCTCTTTGTCACCTTCCTATCTGTCCAGCATGAGAAGACCGCTTCCTCCACAACCTATCAGCGTGCCACACTCTCCGCATTAGCAAACCTGATTCAGTAGTTAATCAGAAACCTTCATCCCCAGGCTGAGATGGGAAGATGGCAGGTTCGAGGCCAGCCTCAGCAAGTTAGCAAGACTCTCAGAAACTTAGCGAGACCTTGTTTCAAAATAAAAAAGTAAAGGGGCTGGGCATGTAGCTCAGATGTAGAATGGCCCTGTTTTCAATCCCAAGTACCAAACAAACAAACAAAAACCAAAACAAAACCTTCAAAAAACAAAAACCAAGACCTTCATTCCCCGAATAGCTCCCTTCTGTATGTTCAACGTCATCTCAATGTGCTGGATGATGGTTTCAAACATACCTTTAAGTCCCATAGTTTTGAATAACTCAGAGCCATTTTCTTCTTTTTTAAGGTTTTTAAAAATACACTTATTGAAGCCGGGCGTGGTGGTGCACACTTGTAATCCCAGTACTTGGGAGGCTGAGACAGGAGGATCCGGGTTTGCGGCCAGCCTCAGCTACTTAGTGAGGCCCTGTTTCAAAATAAAGAATACAAAATAGGGCTGGGGGTATAGCCTGGAGGTAGAATGCCCCTGGGTTCAATCCCTGGTACCTCCCCCCCAAAAAATTTATTGGTGCATTGTAATTATACATTACAGTGACATTCAAAGTCATAGAACTGAACGTGCACACAGGCTTGGTGTGTTTCAGTTTAGGTCCCACCCTGCTACCTCCCTCCCCTACATACCTGAGCTTGGTAGTGATGCCTTCATACAAGCCAACAGCATCATTTGAATTGTTTCTTTCATTAGGTCTTCCTTTTCCCCTCCCAGAGCCATTTTCATGATATCAAGATTGCAGTCAGGCATGGTGGTGCACACCTGCAATCCTAGTACTTGGGAGGCTAAGACAGGGGAAATGCAGGTTCGAGACCAGCCTCAGCAACTTAGCAAGACTCTTAGCAACTTAGCAAAACCTCATTTCAAGACAAAAAATAAAAAGGGCTGAGGGTGTAGATTGGAGGTAGAATGTCCCTGGGTTCAATCCCTAGTCTCTCTCTCTCTCTCTCTCTCTCTCTCTCTCTCTCACACACACACACACACACACACACACACACACACACACACACACCACACACTATATGACTGCATATCTGTCCAGGCAAGGAGGGCCTGCTCCACTGAGAAGAAATCCACAACTCCATGGGTTAAGATATTCCGAGATGTGCCTAACGAAACAAATCCATGGGTCTTAATGTCAATTATGGCCTATTTGGGGGCTTGTGTCCATAAATAGTGCTTATTTTCCTCACTCAAATTCTGAACCAAGTCAGAGGTTTATAACATGTCTTGGGTATGAGGAAATGATGGGTTCTCCAGTACTGAACGGCCAGATTATACAGACTCATGGGCTCCGACTCAGATTGGACAGGACCTCCTCTGGCTTGCGGGAGGGAATAATAGAGCAGAAACCTGCGGGCTGCTCAAGCTTCAGAAGAAAACGCATAGGATCAGAGCGCTCTTTGTTGTGGGGGCTGTCCTGCATCTCGTAGCATCCCTAGACATTAATATCCATGCCCCCAAGTTATGACAATGAAACACATCTCCACACATTGCCAAACGCCCCCTTGTGGTTGGGGGTAAAGTCACCATAGTTGGAGAACGCTAGCCAAGATTTCAGTTCTATTGGCTGTAAATTGCTTCACTCTGAATGCTCTGTTGAGTACTTACTATGTGCTATGTGCCAGGCTTGGGGGGGAAAGAGGTAAAGAAGATCTAGTTTGGGCCTTAAAGAGCTTGAGTAGTGGACTCACAGAGACATGTCTAAGGAGCCACTTGGGGGGTGCAGGCGAATGTCCCATAGTTCCCCAGGGAGGGTCTGGAATCTGGAAAACCAGTTTGACCACATGGACATGGATCTGCCATTCCTTCCCTGAAGAGCTACTTCCTTGGGAAACAGACATTTCTCCACAGGTCCTTTAGTTTCTGTTCTGAGACAGATTACCGTACCCAGCCTTGACATTCAGAACATATGCCTGCAGCCCATGAAATTTGTTTTCTCTCTGAATAACGGGGCTCTCCCATCCCGTCTCCATGGCATCTGTGAGATCAAAGGCATTTATTTCACAACAAATATTAAGGCCTGAACAGCTTAATCTTGACAGAAGGCAAAATCTCTAGGGAAAAATGCAGAGTTTAAATAAAAATAACTTACTAATGCCCTTACCCAGTACTTCTAAATTTTATATACCAAATATAAAAAAGTCATTCACTGATACAATTGTTATATTTAGGATATCATGTCAAACAGTCATTTTCTGTAGAAGTAACATTTCGTTTTCACTACATCTAAATTTCATGGCAAGATGGTGGTCGCCTATAGGTGAAAGCCTCACGGGGAAACCTTTTCCACAAAGGTGTCAGATATCTGGGGCACAAAATGATGGTGAGATTTGGGGCTGGCTTTTTAAAAATTGACTTTGGTGGAATAGGAAGGAAAATGATGTCTCTTTGTAATAGTAGCTCTCACATTTTCTAGGGCACAGGGTATTTTCATGAAAGATTCCATGTGAGTCTTCCTACTTTTCACTGCATAGAAACATCACCAGGAAAAATGGGAATATGACTCCTAGTTTTAATAGGATGAAGAATTAGGGAGGGAGAAGGGATATAAACACCACAGGAGTTAGGATAACTTGGTTCTAGATGCAGATCTACTTCTGTCCATATGATGATCCTTTATGTCATTTCCCTTTTATTTTATTTTCTTATTATTTTTAATGTGTTTTTATTGGTGCATTATAGTCTCACATCATAATGTAAATCATGTTGACAGTGACATACATGCACACAGCACTTGGTGGGCCCCCCTCCCTTTTATTTTATAAGGCTTAAAAAAGAGATTGTCTTTCTGAGTCTGTTTCCTCATTTAAAAATACAGGATTTAGGCAAGACACAAGTTCTCCAAGAGTTCTCGAAACACTCATTTGGTGTGTGTAGGTGATGTCTATAATCACCCCACGAAACATCTAGAATCACACACACATGCATGCGTGCACACACACATATGCTCAACATATATGTACACATGGCCTGAGCTACTCAAAATGGTGAGGTAAAACCATGAAAAACATTATATATAGGGCATCATTTTTTAATTCAAAAGACTGGATTGCAGTGATTTCAAGCACCAAGCTCTAAGTTATTTCTTAATAACTAGAGAAAGCATGGTGCAGTTAGTATAAAACGATAGCAAAAATTATTCCTAGTCCATGAGAGTGGAGCTTTCTTGGTTGATGTTTTGTCTGTATTAAGTAAAGCATTTTCAAGTAATGACTGAAGTTGATCTCTCCTGCTTAAGGACAAGAGATTATTGATTGCTGCTGGAGGAAAAGCAGTTTCACTTGTGATAGAAATGAATCTCCTTTGAATGTTGACATCCTGAAATATTCTAAGTGGCATTTATTAATGTTCTTTATTGTGAACAGGAAATAGTGGAAGTAAGCATGTGTGATTCTTTTCAGTATAGTAGGAGAACACAAGAGGGTCGAAGAAGAGTTTATTGCTCTTCCATGAATGTCTGAGAAGAGATTCTGAGAGCTAACACATACAGGACTAATCCATTTAATTTGCAGGAGAAAACATGTCTTATTTTTTGAGGCTTTGAATTTGAACCCCGAACTCTATTGTTACCCACTGTCCATTTTTCCTATAATTACAATCTGTTAATATTCCAAACAGACAGAAGGTTGTAAATGTCTTTTAAATTCCATCTGTAGGGTGCATGTTACTTAGACAGTATAAATTCCACCAAGAGCAAGAAATGTGGAGAAAAGGAAATAGCTAGACCAGACATTGGGGATAAGCATGTCATCAGGATGAATCCACAGGCTGGGATGGCACCCCTGGGACACACTGGATGTTGATTCCCCAGCCTCTGCCCAGGTGACCCTAGGCACAGCCTCAGAATCTTTCGCAACCCAGGCAGCCATGACCACTCAATTATCCTGGGCACTAGAGAGGAAAACTATTTCCCGTTTCTTAAACAGGATTTATGAGATTAAAAGACAAGAAATCATGGACAGTTGAATAAAAAATATTTCTGAATACTCACCAGGCAGATGGCCCAGAGGGTCTGATCTGAAAGATGTCTTCGACATAAATTTTACAAATGAGGGAGCTAAGTTTCAGAAGGCTGTTCCCTGACAAACACCGATATAATTGATGACAACCATAAATAGCATGTTTCAATGGCTTCACCATGAACACTGTCCCACCCATCAATCAGAAGCATGCATCTGCATTTTAAAATACGCCTATAATTGCTTATTATTCAAGTTTACTGTTAGAAAAGCACCCTCGGTCCTATATACTGTGAGTAATTGAGTCTCTACTATATATTGTTAAATGATTTGCAGGATCTGGACCCCAAGGCCCTAGCATGACATTTCTCTCTTTTCTCATTACTGGCTATTCACAGCATCTAAGACACGACAGAGGCCCCAACTATGACGCCCTGGATCCCTGCCAGGCCCTGGGCATTGAGGCCACACTTGCTGCAATTCTCTTTGGATAAGCGACACATGCTAAAATGGATACGAGGATCCCAAAGCAATTGCCTGGTAGGACACTTAGACAAAGGCAACTGGACACAAGGTGGACAAGGGAAAGCTTTCAAGAACCTCGAAATTGAATTTGGAGTCACTAATACAGCTGGGAAATGATAGCGCGGAATGTCTCAAGGTCACTTGCAACAGAAAAGGTGGCCTTATTTCAAAGAAATTGCCCTGTCTTCCCAGATAAAAAGGAGGCATGTACACAGCAAAGAGAAAGAGCGGTGGCTGCTGAGCGCCAGGGAGGGAGAGCTGCGAAATGAATCGTCAGCGAAGAGGGAGTGGGGACCATCGCAAATTTCTCCCATCGCTGGGCAAGAAGATCTCTCTCTCTCTCTCTCTCTCTCTCTCTCTCTCTCTCTCTCTCTCGTTCTCTCTCTCTCTTAATTCCCAGGATAGAAAATAGGCTGGCTCCAAATGGTCATGCAGGCCCAGTAAGGCCATTTGCAATTACGGGGAAAGTGAGAAGATAACACGATTCTGTCCACTGTGCCAGGATCAATACCTGCTTCGCATTTGCAGTTGGATTATAAAGGCAAAAAAGAATTTGGAACCATGTGGGACCACGTGGTTCCAATAGTCAGATGGTCCTCCCAGAAATAGCATCTCCTACCTCTGGATAAGACATCCAGAAGATTACTGGTGACAGTGGCAATAGGCTGAAATCCCCCTGTCTCTCTTGTTTCTGGAGATGTGTCGATATTTCAGAGCAAAGACTTTCTCCCATGGTTTCTTCTAGAGCTTTGAGTTTCAGGTTCAGGCTGTCTATGACCCCTTTCGAGTTAATTTGTTGTACAAGGTGTGCAATATGGATGGATTTGCATATGAATATCCAATTGTTCAGCAGCATTTGCTGAGAAGAGTATCCCTTTTCCACTAAAATTACCTTTGCAACTTTGAAAAGAATGAAGCCACAGATGTGTGTGTCTATTTCTGGACTTTCTCTTCTGGCCTCCTGCTTGATATGTCTATCCTTTCGTCTTTTCCACACAGGTTTGACTATTCCACCTTTCTAGGGAGTCTGGAGATATTGTAGGAGTTCTCCAACTTGGCTCCTTTTCAAAATTATTTGCCAATGGATTTCGAATCCAACGCCTTAACCACTCGCCCATCACAATTTCATCTAACCCCAATTAGAATGGCAATCATTAATAAGTCAAACAACAACAAATGTTGGCAAGGATGTGGGGAAACTGGGTCTCTTCTACACTGTTGGTGGGATTACAAGCTAGTTCAACCACTATGGAGATCAGTTTGGAGATTCCTCAGAAAACTGGGAATGGATCCACCATATGA
>PVJS01006086.1:60000-61411 GCA_004027185.1 Glis glis | reverse complement strand
ATCCTCTGGTCTCAGCCTCCCAAGTACTGGGATTACAAGCGTGCGCCACCACGCCCAGCTAGCAGGTTTTTTTTGTTTGTTTGTTTGTTTTGCGGTACCGGGGATTGAACCCAGGGGCGTTCTACCTCCGCGCTACACCCCCAGCCCTATTTTTTATCCTTTATTTTGAAACCGGGTCTCACGAAGTTGCAGAGGGCCTCACTAGGTAGAGAGAGAGAGAGAGAGACAGGGAGAGAGAGAGAGGGAGAGAGAGCTGAGGCTGGCCGCGAACCCATATCCTCCGGTCTCCGCCTCCCAAAGTACTGGGATTACAAGCGTGCACCACCACGCCCGGCAGCAGTTTTAAAATCTAAAAACTTCATAATCCTTACATTCACCCTACAAGGTCTGCTTTTCTTTTTTTTAAATATTTATTTGGTGGTGCTAGGGGTGGAACCCAGGGGCCTTCTGCCTCCAGGCTGCACCCCCAGCCCTATTTTATTTTTTATTTGGAAACAGGGTCTTGCTAAATTGCTGAGAGCCTCACTAAGTTGCTGAGGCTGGCTTCGAACCTGTGACCCTCCTCCCTCACCCTCCCAAGTCCTGGGACTACAGGCGTGGCATGCCAACCTGCCCAGCTCTTGGCACACTTCTGACACTATCCTTTCTAGTTTACCTCCCACCTCACAGAGAGCTCCTTCTGGGTCTTTCTCTGGTCCCTCCCTTACCTGCTAAACATCTCCAGGACTCTCTCTGGGCTCCTTCTCTTGTCCATTCACACAACACCCCTAAGTGACGTCAGTCCAATAAAGACCAAGACGCCTGAAGCTTCCTAACCTCATCTCCAGCCCGGCCGCTCCCTGCTTCTCTGGATTTCTATACCCCTGTCTACCTGCCACCTCATATAAATGGCCTCTTGTCCCAGCCTGGCTCCGCCTTACTGAGGTCCTGGCACTGGGGTTGGGTAAGTATGCCTGAAGGTCCCTGGGTTACAGGCTGGGCCTCCAGGGCGGCGCTGTTGGGGGTGGAAGCTTTAGAGGGGAGGCTGTGTGGGGGTGGGGGGGTTCTTAGGTCACTCGGCGCAGGTCCTCAAAGGGGACTGAGGGACTCTGCTCTCTTTCTCTGTCTTTTTGGCTTCCTGGCTGATGAGGCGAGATGAGCCCTTTGCTCCTCCACATGCTCCCGCAGGGACGGACCGCCTTGCCAGAGGCCCAGAGTGACAGGGCCACTTTGTCAGGGACTGGAAACTACAAAACCATGGGCCTCGCCAGGCATGGGGACCCATGCCTGTAATCCCAGTATTTTGGAGCCTGTGACAGGAGGATCACAGGTTCGAGGACAACCTGGGCAATTTAGCGAGACCCTGTTTCAAAATAAAAATAAAATAGGGCTGGGGGGTATAGCTTGGAGGAGAATGCCTCTGGGTTCAGTC
>PVJS01006086.1:15000-55000 GCA_004027185.1 Glis glis | reverse complement strand
TAGAGTACTCAAAAAATTTTTTTTCCTTTTTGGTACTGAGGATTGAACCCAGGGGCATTCTACCTCTGAGATACACCCCCAGACCTATTTTTTGTTCTTTATTTCGAAACAGGGTCTCACTAAGTTGCTGAGGCTGGCCACGAACCTGTGATAGCCTCCTGTCTCAGCCTCCCAAGTACTGGGATCACAGGCGTGCGCCACCATGTCCGGCAACCCCATTTTTTTAAATGGTGGGAAAAGCATGCCAACGATGGGGATTCGGTTTCCCTGGGAAGTCCCCTGTCTTCTCCTACTTGTATCACTCTGTATGGGACCCCGGATCAGCCTCCAGGGCCCAGAGCACCCAGCTCCAAGGGAGGCTGAGGCCGGGCCCAGCCCAGGACCCAAGAAGTTTGTGTGTGGCGTTCCCTAGACCCCTGTGAGGTCTCAAGAAAACCTTTCCATGAAAAATCCAGATCCTGCTGGGCGTGGTGGCACACGCCTGTAATCCCAGTACTTGAGAAGCTGAGACAAGAAGATTGCAGGTTCGAGACCAGCTTTAGCAACTTAGCGAGGCCCTCAGCAACCTACCAAGACCCTGTTTCAAAAGAAAACAAAAAAAGGGCTGGGATTGTAGCTTGGAGGTAGAATGCCTCTGGGTTCAATCCCCAGTATCACCACCCCCCACATACACACACACAATCTGGATCCTTTTTTGGGGGGAGGGGGCAGCACTGGGGATCTAACCCAGGTCCTCCAGCGCCAAACAAGCGCTCTACCACTGAGCTACATCCCCAGTCCTAAACCACTTTCCAGTCTCTGAAGGAATCCACAGAACCAGGACCTTACTTCTCATGATGTCATTTCTTTTTTTTTTTTTTTTTTTTTTTGCGGTACCGGGGATTGAACGCAGGGGTGTTCTACCTCTGTGCTACACCCCCGGCCCTATTTTTTATACTTTTATTTTGAAACCAGGTCTCATGAAGTTGCGGAGGGCCTCACTAACTAGAGAGAGAGAGAGAGACAGGGAGAGAACGAGAGAGAGAGAGAGAGCTGAGGCTGGCCGCAAACCCGGATCCTCTGGTCTCCACCTCCCAAAGTACTGGGATTACAAAGTACTGGGATTACAAGCGTGGCTGAGACAGGAGGATCGCAGTTCAAAGCCAGTCTCGGCAACTTAGTGAGGCCCTCTGCAACCTAGTGAGACCCTGTTTCCTAATGAGAAGTAAAATTGGGCTGGGGGTATAGCTCAGAGGTAGAATGTCCCCGGGTTCAATCCCCGGCACCACAAAAACAAAACAAAACAACAAAAAAACCACCAATTGGATCAGTCAGAGAAAATACACCTTCCACTCTCCCTCCCAGGGGCCAGAGACACTCAGGTTCTTCCCAGGTGCATTTCTAGTCTGGGGTCCACTCCAGCCCTTTGCTTTATGGGGCCGACACAAAGGGTCAAAGGCTGGAAATGGCGGGGAGCGGCTGGGAAGGGCGGCCCTGGCTAGATTCCCCGGGTTCTCCTGGACTCGCCTACTTGGCTGGCTTCCTCCCGGAGCACTTGCCTGGAACCCAGCCTCCCAAGAGTATGAGCAGGGAGCTGCCGACCCAGGCTGGGGGCTGTGGGCAGGGTGGCCAGCAGAGGCCGGTGCTACCCAGAAACGTCTCTCGCGGCTCCACTACCTACACCACAGGTGTTCTAAGGCTTGCTTTTTAGGGTGGGTCTATCTAAGAAATGGCCATAATGGTCAAACCTTTGCCCTCAGCCCTAAAAAAAAGACAAATATTGGCATCGGTCCTCCCTTAAACTTCCCTCATATGTCATGATCCAAAAGCAAGCTGCCAAGAACTCCGGGGTCCGGTCGCACGGGCTTCTGCCTGGCTAGAACCTAGAATGTGTCTGTGCCAGGCCTTGTCCAGGCCAGGACAAGACAATGAACCCACAGCCAGTGACAAGGGACGCCATCAGAGCCCTCCCGCCGAGAAGAGGACAGTCCTGAACAGGAGACCCACAGTCTTCAGACTGAGGCCCAAACAGCAAGGACGCCAGACCAATAAAAGGACGGGGCTTAGAGGGGTCCTGCACAAGCCCGGCGTGGCGGCGCACACCTGTCATCCCAGTAATTGGGAGGCTGAGACGGGAGAATCACAGGTCCGAGGACAGCCTCAGCGAGTAGTGAGACTCTCATCAACCTAGCAAGACCCTGTTTCAAAAATAAAAATAGGGCTGGGGGTGTAGCTCAGAGGTAGAATGGCCTTGGGTTCAATCCCCAGTACCAAAATAAAATAAAATAAAATAAAGAAGAGAGAGAAGAGTCCTGCACAGCTTGCAAGGGGCACCTCACTAACAGGGATGGGAAGCAGAGCTCAAAGCACCCACAGTTCCAGGAGGGCCTCAGGTGAAGCTGCCCAGGGACGTGTAGCCCAAGAAAGGCAGAGTCAGATCAGAGTCCAATTAATGAGCAGAATGAGCCTGCTAATGTGTTAAAAGCTGCTAGGAAGCCCGGCATGCTGGCTCAAGCTTGTAATTCCAGTATTTGGGAGACTGAGACCAGAGGATCGCAGGTTCAAGCCCAACCTCATCAACTTAGGGAAACCCTCAGCAACTTAGCAAGACCCTGTTTCAAAAATAAATGGGGGGGAGCTGGGAGCAGTCAGAGGTAGATGGCTCCTGGTACCACACACACACACACACACACACACACACACACACACACAGAAGTCCGTTAGAGCCAGGCATGGTGGTGCATACTTGTAATCCCATTACTTGGGAGGCTGAGACAGGAGGATTGCAGGTTCACAGCCCACCTCAGCTATTTAGTGAGGCCCTCCACAACTTAGTGAGACCCTGTTTCAAAAATTAAGAATAAAAAATAGGGCTGGGGGTGTAGCTCAGAGGTAGAATGCCCCTAGGTTCAATCCCCAGTACAGCCAAAAAAAAAAAAAAAAGGTGTTAGAACCTGGATATTTGTAATTTGAATATCACGAAGAAAACTTTGCAGTCTGCATCCAGATTTTCTAAATGAACCACTTCGCCAAATTCCCTACCAGCTCATAAAGTGCTTCCCTAACTTGCTTTCCTTTCTCCAAACGGTGCTGCTTTATTAACAGGATAGGAGGTGGGAGACAATAAAAAATAGAAAGAGAAGTCAGGGAAATTACACTTTAATTGGATTCTAGATGGAGTCTTCCTCAGTCTTGCTTTCTTTGCAGCTGCCCTAAATAAATTTATTTATTCATTCATTCATTTATTTATTTATTTTTGCAGTACTGGGGATTGAACCCAGGGGCATTCTACCTCTGAACTACACCCCCAGCCTTATTTTTTATTCTTTATTTTAAAACAGAGTCTCACTAAGTTGCGGAGGGCCTCACTAAGTAGCTGAGGCTGGCCGCGAACCTGAATCCTCTGGTCTCAGCCTCCCAAGTACTGGGATTGCAAGCGTGCGCCACCACGCCTAGCTTGAGACTGCCCTAAATTTAGTTAGGCCCAGGACGTGTAGGCCCTGGCCACTGGCAAGGTTGGATTGAGATGTGCTGTAATTTTGTGTGTTGTGGTCTTGTCTGATCGAGTGTACATTTCACTTGCCTAGGTGTGCCCTGTGCTGGAGCAGAGATCTGCACAATACAGTGTAAGGGGTATTTGTGTTCAGAGTATTTGGGTTCCGGGTATTTTCAAGAAAATCATATTTTGCTCTTGTGTACACCCGCTGACTTTTCATGGTAATTCTTCTGAAAGCCTGACCATTTTAACTACTTGGACATGGACTTGCTCTAGGGGCAGGAAATGGAACATATGCAGAGATACAAAGCGGTTTTTTGTTTGTTTTCGTTTTTGTGATACTGGGCCCCAGCCCTTTCTGTTTTCCAGTTTGAAAAAGGGGTCTCACTCAGTTGCCCAGGCTGGCCTCAAATCTTTGATCCTCCTGACTCAGCCTCCCATGTCACTGGAATTACAGCCATGCACCACTGTACCCGTGTGTGTGTGTGTGTGTGTGTGTGTGTGTGGCACTGGGGATTGAACCCAGGGGCATTCTACCTCCAAGCTGCATCCCCAGCCTTATTTTATTTTTATTTTGAAACCAACAGGGTCTCACTAGGTTGATGAGAGTCTTACTACTTGCTGAGGCTGTCCTCGAACCTGCGATCCTCCTGTTTCAGCCTCCCAAGTACTGGGATTACAGGTGTGCACCACCATGCCTGGCTGCTTTTTATATTTTAAAATATGGTTCTGTCAGATAATTGACAGGTTGGATGGTGATTCAGACCGTCAGGGTGGGGTAGTGGTAGCTGGGCGCCCCAGACAGATCCCCGCAGTTCAAGGAGGCTGGCGAAAAGCCTGTTTTGAAAGGGGCTCCCAGCTGCCCCCTGCCCCTTGCTCATCCTTGTGTCCAGTAGGCAAAGCCTCCCTAAGACCCTTCCAGTAGAGGGCCACGTGACCTGTGTCACTTCAGCAAAGAAAAGGATGGAGTGTAGGATGGGGAGACTTGAGCAGAGGGGAAACAGGGCAGGAATGGGGGGCTTAGGACACCCCTTCTGGGATCCCAAGGCATTGTCTTAGTATTGGCTTAGCAGCCTGGAGACCTGGGGAGAGCCCAGAACCGGGTCCCTAGAGCCAAGCCACCAGAACTCACATGTGTCCACCCAGACGATGTCCACCTAGACCCAGTGTCCACCCAGAGGCAGCCGGCGGAAAGGAGAGATCTGGGGGCCCCCATACACACATACATTCCAAGACAGACCATATTGCATCACACAGTCACCCCTGAAGCCCTGGTTCTGGTCGGGCCCAGCAGAGCACAAACACTCCAAACACTGGTTCAGCCTGCACGGAGACCACAGGTCAGAAAATCACCGTCGGCAAGGACGTTCAGAGTCCACGAAGCCCCCAGATGAGCAGGGCCAGGCCCTAACACCCAGTGCAGACACCCAGCACCCTGTTCCCCCGCTCCTACACCAGGAGGGTACACAGAGGCCGACCGCAAGGACGCAAGGGACACTGCGCCCCTAGAAGCCCCTCGTGGCTGTGTGTCCCCTGGGCCCTCTTCTAACTGCACCGTGGCTCACACTCGCCGGCTGCTTAGGAACATCCCGGGATCATCATCGACCCCTCGCTCGCGAGGCCGCCTCCATTTCCGGAGCTGGATCCCCCGCAGGAGCGGAGTTTCCTGTGCCAGAGGGCCTGCTCCAACTTGGGAGAGGAAATCGGGACTGGGGCAAGGACGCAGGGGCGCGTCGCCCACGTTTCTGGCCCCGGGAGCTGAAACTCCTGGGACACGCCGGGCGTGTGGCGGGGAGAGACGATGGCGCCCGGAGGGGCTCGGCTCTCAGCGCCTCGCCCTCCTCGCCAAGCACTCGCGGAGCTGCGCCCGCGTTCCCGCCCCACGGGAGAGCACTTTTGCAGCCGCGACACCCGGCGAGCTGCCCAGGCCCGTGCCCGCTGCTCCCGCTGCCCGGCAGCTGAAATGGATGGGATCCCCGCGCAGCCGGCGCGCACGCCCTCGCTCCCCCTGCGCCGCCCGCACACGTGCACGAGCCTGGCCGCCTGCCTTTTGTGCTCGCTTGGCAGGCCGGGCGTCGCTGCCCCTGGTCTCCTCGTCCGTCCCCGTTTTCCTTCGGGGTCCCCCGGCCTGGCGCCTGCCCCTCCAGCCCCAATGTCCAGATCGCGCCCTGGCCCTTTCCCCCGGGCGGGGTGGGGGCGTGCGCCTCGCGAGGGCTGTGCTGGGAGATGCTGCGGCTGCCGGGCTGGCCTCCGGCCTGCGCCCTGTTTGTTTTCCCTTCGCCCCCTGAATACTAGATTAAGACGTAAAGATTACCCGGGCCGAATAATGCCGGGAGTCAACACTCGGAGCAAACAAAAGTGCTCGCACATCTCGCCAACCCCGCTGGGACCCGAGCCGCGGGCTGGGGGAGAGTACGCGCTCCTCGCTGCTAATTACAAATAAATGATGATGTGCTCACTAAGTAATTGATTTAATGAAGTTCCTATGAAACTATTAAACCCGGGTGGAGGTCAGGCTGGAGGCGCCCCAGAGCGCCCATTGTGGGCTGTTTAACTCCACCAGGCTCCTCGGAAAGGCTAATAGGTGAAGTCACAGCTGCTCCGGCTGACTTCGCGGAGCGCCCGGCCGGCCGCGGGCACCCTCGCGCCCTCCTCCTGCCGCGCCCTTGCGCCCCGCCGCCCGCGCCCCGCTCCGGCCCGCTTACCCACGCCACTCCCAGCCCCGCCGCCGGCTTCCGACGGCCTCTCCAAAGGGATGCCGGGTCTCGTTAAGAGCGGGAAGTTGAGCACTGAACTTGTGCGCACCGCCAGCAGTCGGCGGCGAGCACCGCCGCCCACCCCGCCCTCCTCACCCCACCCCCGCCGCTCCGTGCCGCCACTGCCGCCAGTGTGCCACGCAGGGTGCTCGCGCGCTCTTGGCAAGGTGCCTGGAGCCCGAGGGAGCGTGTGGCCCGTGCACTGGTTGGGGCAGGGCTGGGGGTGTGAGCTGGGTGCGAGTGTGTGCGTGTGTGAATGTTTGTGTTGGGGTGGGTGCGCGCGTGGGTGCGTGCGTTCTGAGCCAAAAGGCCATCTTTCTGCATCCCTTACCCTGGCCCGGGGCCTGTTTATGTTTAAAAAAAAATAGTAGTAGAAGTAGGGAGAACAGAGGAGGAAAGGCGCGGGAAAGATCACTCAAGAGCTCCCAGGTAGATGCGTGGGCCTGGGAGCTCCAGTCCTCGGTTTGCGGGAGACCTGCCGCGGGAGTGGGCTGTTCTGGCGTGGCCCTCTCTTCGGGCTCCCCACCGCCCACCTCTGCCCGCGTTCTGACCCGGCCAGGTGGTCCCCAGCCCCAGAGCGATGCCTCCAGATCTCAAAGGGGCAGAGGGCCCCAGGCCGGCCTCTCTGGGCAGATGAATTGGAGCTCGCCCGTCCCCCACGCGCAGAGCCCAGCCTCTGCAGGAAGGGTGGGAACTCCTCCGCAGCAGGGCTCTTGGTGAGAAATGTGACCGCCCCTTATCCAAAAGGCCAGAGGGAGCCCTGAGGGGACACAGCCAGAGATGGAGAATCAGACATGGCAAATGGATCTAGAGTGAAGGGTGGGCCCAAGTCACTCACTCCCACGGAGGAAAGAGCGATTGACGGCTTCTCTGCCCACCTGCCAGGGGCCTCGTGGTGAAAGAGGAGGCCCAAGTCCAGCTGGGAATCCACACAGGCAGGCAGGGCGCCCAGTGGGGCTTCAGCCTGCAGAAACCACTCTGGGAGCATACCCTGCCCCCTCCACCCAACCAAGTCTCCTCTTCCTCCTCCAGCATTGATAGCAAAATTTCTTACAGTATGCTTTTTGCATTTATACCACAGCTAGTTGGCACTAAGCTTCATTCTTTTATTATTACTATTATTATTTTTATGTTAGGAATTTCCAAGGGCTGAAACCAATTTCCATTTGGTTGTGAATCAAACACTTGGAATTGGGGAGAGGCTGGGGGAGGGGACAGTTTGGGCTCGGTTGTGGGCGGACCATAAACAGAACTCCACTTCTGCGGGGATCTTGGGTCTCAATGAGGGTTTCAACCTCCGATTCTTCAGGGAATAAAGTCAATAATCTTTCTTGAGTCTTGCTTGAGGTCTCAGTTTCTCCATCTGTAAAGTTGGGTCTGGGGATGGTTAACTGAGGCCCTTTGGGCTTTATTTGTTTGTGATCTCCCGAGGGGACCGTACGGGAGAGGAGGAAATCGGTAAATAAACCTGTTTGCACCAAGCTTTTGTCTTTCTTTGTAGAGGCGACTGCCTTTGTAAAATAACGCCCCGCCAGACTACCTACTGGATTTTTGCAGGGCCGGGGTTTTAATGTTCCCCACGCAGGAACGACGAAAAGAGAGAGGATGTCCAAACCCGGCGGGTCCCGCGTGGTGCTAGTTTGCTAAGCGACGCTTTCCAAAAACGTGCCCACAGCGGTGCACGCGGGCGGCGCAGCCTCCCCCCCTCGCTCGGGGCAGCTGTTGTCATTTTGTCCCCGGCTGGCTCCCCGCCCCTCAGCCCAGTCCCTCGTATTCCTTTAACGCCTGCTGCATACCGCGTCCCTGCGGCCCCTCCTGTAGGATGGGCACGTCTCTTCAGCCTGCAAATGAGAAGTGACATTTGCACTCGGCTCAGCCAACGCGTGAGCCGAGCGGCCGGACACAGGCCCATTGAGCGAGCGTGGTTTGGGGGCCGGCCGGCCAGGCGGCATCCGAAGCTGCCTTAATTAATACCATCTTAAATAGTCCAGCAGCCACCGAAGACAAAGTTGAAGAAAGACTTTAAGGCTGAGTGCCCCTCGACAAGCTCTTTCTCCCCGTGTCATTCAATATTTAATGCGCCCGCTTGTAATGCCACTACTGGTGTCCCTTTCTCAGCAAGGACATTATTTTTTCACGGTGCCCATAGCCAGGGAAAGCCCTTTAGGCAAAGAAAATCAAAATGTTTGTTGTTTTGGATGACTTATAACTCTTGTTTAACACAAGCACTTTCAGGAAAGTATAACAGGCGCGGCCCTCCAAAGCAAACAACCCAATCCTTGTGACAGAGCCGCACACAAAAAGCGCATTGTCTTGCAGACTACCCCTTTCTCTGGTGCTAGATGGGGGCCTGTCTCGCGGTGAACACCACGATACCATTTCACTTTTGAACCATTGTTTTTGAGTTATGCCATGTGGTCAAAAGGAGAGAGAAGGGGGTTGTATCCAGGTTCCTAAGACAAACGAGTTGCCCTTTCAACGCCGTGCCCCCTCGCTCCTTGAAAACGGAGTTTAAATGTCACCTCCGTCTTTCTAATGGGCACAGGGCTAGAGGCGACCCTTCAAAGCGCCTCGGTGATAAACGACCCTTATTAAATATGGCCCGGACGGCTGGGAAAGTCCGGCGCCCGGCCTGCGCGCTCGAGAGCGCCCCTCGCCGGAGGGCCCTGGAGGAGCCGCGGCCTCTGCGCCCGGGCGGAGGCCACAGCCTCTCTCCCAAGACCAGGAGGGAAGGAGGGCGAGCTGGGGTGGGGAGCTCGGGTGAGGGAGGCCAGTTGTAATACAACTTCTTATCTGCCGCCCCCAGCACGCCCGTGCGCCCCATCCCCAGAGCGCCGGCGTGAAAGGTTGGTGCGTTTCCCCCCCTGACTTCTTTTTGTCCCTTGCCGAGTGGCGTCTGCAAGTCTGAGCTGCAAAGTTACTGATTTGCAGGCTGCATGTTAAGGCAGCCCATGTAAGTAATTTCTCCGGGCACCCCAGCAAAGGAGAACAAATCGCTGACAAAGGCGAGCGCTTTCGATTCAGCGGCGTCGTTAAGGCAACCCCAAAGTATTTCTCCTATAATAAGTTCCACTTCAAAGGGTTTCTCATTCAGCGTTGACTGCCTCGCACTTTTATTAAGTCCGGGCTTTTTCACTCGGAGGAATCATCTGTTTGGTTATTTTTCATCGTGTTTATTTTTCACCATTCACACAGTACTTGTATTAAATAAACAAAGAACAATCGCTCTGCAAATAAAAGTACTTAGGTGGGAAGAGAAGGAAGAGGAACTGGGGCTCTGGCGCCCCTACCCCTCTCCCCCCCCACACACACACCACCCTCTGACATCACCCACCCCCACCCCCACTTGGTTTTCTCTCCTCTTCCCCTCCTTCTTTCTCCTTTCTCTCAAGCGAGGAGTTTCTTTGGGGGATTCCACCAAAGAGCAAATATCTCTAAGTATATGGATGTGTGTGTATTTCTGATGAGGCGAAAATTGACTGAACTAACTCGGCATGAAAGTAAAGGTCACCGCAACTGTATCTTAATAGAGTGTCTCGAATCGCAGCGGACCCGCTGCCAGCGGCTCCCGGGCCCTGCCCATGGCCGCAGCAATTCTGGGGCGCTGCGCGGATGTACCATAAAAGCAGTAGTTTGAATTTCAAAGAACATGCCTTTGAACTTCTCCCTGCCTGATTAGGCACTTGCCTTGTATGTGAAGGTGTGATCCGGCGCGTTTGTGCGTGGCCTGGGCACTTGTGAGACTTTTCCTTGCCCCAGGGGAAGTGTGCTGGTAATCCCAGGGCCTGTCGCTGTGGATCTCCTGCATCATCCCTCCGGACCTAGCCGGTTTCTGTGGTCATGGGTGGTGTATTTGGGTCCTCTCCAAGCCGGCAGTTATGTGACAGGATGGAAGTATTAATAAGCATCTGGATTCTTTTGTTTACCTTGTGATCTACCTTCCTTTCCTGTGATTTAAGGTAACCCCTTGGGAAATCAGCTTGTCTGGCCAGCCCCTCACTAGGTGTTGTATTTCCTAACCAAACTGGGAGTTAATATGGGGACCAGCATCTCTCCTCTCATTTCATAGCACAGAGATGATAGATAAAAGCCACAACGGTCCCCAAAAGCTTCCACAAAATGAAAGGTACCAATTGAGAGACTGCAATAGAAATACGTCTGCAGGTAGTTGAGCCCAGCTTTCAAGAAGTTTGGGCCCCCTTTTTCCTCAAGTCCCCGAAGCAATGACACTTGTGTGGCCATCTCCTGCTCCTCAAGAGAATATAGTTCCCACCCTAGAGTTCTTTGTAAGTACTTTAGATTTTAGGAGCATTAGCTTTACGGAAGAGCATCCAAATGGGGGGGGGGGCATATATACATAAGTTACAAAAAAAAAATCATGTGTTTGAAAATTCTCCTAGACTGAAAAACAAAGGTAGATGGTTTAAACAGGGTTTGCAAGGGCCACGTTTTGCCTAGGGAAGATGAAGTCTTTGATGATAGCCAACTTAGTGTCAATAAGTGGCTTTCTTTGAGACATATTCAGATGGGAACGTCTTGCTTGCCAATTGCCATAGAAATCTTAACACACCATGAAGATTGTCCAAGCGCCAAGCCTTCCGTTCTGGACTAAATTACTTTGAAGTGGCGCAGGACGAGCAGTGGTCAATTTTAACTCTATAGACTGGACAGAGAACGCCGGGAGTGGGAGATTGTGCGTTTTAAAGCAGAAAATAAGAAGGGGAAACTTGTTTTATACACTCTATACAAGGTTCTGCTCATTGTCAGATATCTTTTATCTTTTATATTTCCCATGAATGATTCATGTCTTGGTGGCTTTGTGTCACCCTTCCTTTCACGAGAAACTTCATTAGAGAGCTATAAGTTTTCCCATTGAGGGGGGCCCATTTACGAGTGTTTCTCTCCTTCGCGCGCTGGTTAATGTCATCTGGCTTAAGACAACTCTTGGTAACCTGTTTCACCTTTACTACATTTAGCAAACCTGACTTTTAAAAGCCACTATAACCTTCTGGAGAGATGCTTATTGGCATGACTACCAATTGTTTTTAACTATTTGCCTTTTATCAGTTTTGTACCAGCTGACATAAAAACAAGTAAACCTCCAGGCTGGGGCACCGCCAAATACAGTAATCTAAGCCACTTGGGTATTTTGTCACGAGAATCTCATTCCTCGTGAACACCTGCCCCCAAAATGCAGAGTTACTTCTCTATCCACTCAATTTCCAAAATAAACCACGATGGAACTATACTTTGATACATACACACACCCCACCTAAGAGAATTTGATGTCCACTACTCAAATTTCATTCCATAGCCACATAGTCTTGCATTCACCTTCTCAGAGTCTGGAAGCTTCTCGCTGTCCCTCCATCTTTTTCTTCATGTTTTTTCCTTTTACATTAGAGGGTAAGCACCAAAGAAATGCTAAAAGGCACTTTTGAGGTGTTCACTGAGTGGAATCACTAAGCACATTCCTAATTTTAACACAAGAATGCAGGAACCAGGAGGTTTGTGCTCCTGACAGTGCAGCCAGCATGAATTAGTCTTCATAAATATCTGGTATACTTTAGATTACACTCTAAATTAAACCAAGCTGTAAAAATATTTTATTGCTTGAGGAGAGGCTAAGAGATCAAAGGGGACAACCTAATGCTCACTATCTTAGCAACCGTTCTGTTTTTAAAGAATGACAGAGATATGCCATTAGGTAAAACATAACAATACATAGGAAGAATACCTTTATTACATTTGTTACTTCATAGTCCTTGCTTTCTTTCTATTGGAGGTACACATTTTAAGCTTTTATTTTGGGTGTATCAGGAACCAATAAATCTGTGGCAAAGTGTTAACCTATGCATGGCAAAATACATAAAATACATATTCCTTTGTCTCATAATAAATAAACCTGTAGCAATAATAAAGAATAGTGCAAACTACCATTGAAAAAAGTTGTATAAATAAAACAACTCATCATACATCAGGAATATTTTGTCCTAATAAGTTTACAATACATAAATTATCCCCCCAAAATTCATACCTTATCTTTCTTATTTGAAAGGACTTTGAAAATGAATAATATGAAAATCAAATAAACTTTTAAAATGTAGAATTATTTCATATTCAAGTTTTAGGGTCTTTTTCTTCATAAAGGAGGGTCTGCATGTTTCATATTTACTGTAACAATCTGAAGACAACATTGAAAGGCTTCCCAAGCGACAGCACCATGCACTGTACTAGTAATAGATCTATAAACTATATATAATCTCATCAACACAAGGCAAAAAAAAAAACACATGCAGGAAGAGTTGGTTTTCACATTACTGTTCATTCAAGTAAGCTTAAAAATATATTTTTCCATTTTCTTTCCTTTTTTTTAAATAAACCATGAATCATAAATGACAATCTTTCACCAAAATGTATAATATAATTCTTTGGTGTGCTTTGAACTCTTCCAGGGAGGAAAAAAAAATGTCTGAAAATAAATTAATTCAACTGTACAAATAAAAGTGTTCACATACAAGTTATTAACAATGACAAGACTACATCAACCACTCACAGCACACAAAACAAATTTCTACAAACCCTGGGGAGGGGATGTCTTCAGGGTCTCCGAGGATAAATTAGTGCGCTTTAGTATATTTGTATGATGTTTCTGATGGACTACATTTTACACAGGAGATGTGTTGTACCAACCGAAAATAAATTGACTAAGAGTTATGGTCCTAGGTCCTTGACCTTTTTTGTGGTAGCTTGACAGCTCTGGCAAAGGTCACACATTCATCAGTGTTCGGTAGTAACTATAAACCTTTTAAAAATTTTAATATGTATAGCAACTCCCTCCCCTCTTTTAATGTAAATCGTATACTTCACATTGTCATCTTCAAGGAGAGAGCTGGGGTGCTCAGGGCTCAGGTGGAGGAAAACGCACATTCTAGAATGTAGTTTCAGGCATTAAAAAATAAAGACTTTTTAAAAAGGTTGATACAATAGTATAAAAGAGGAGTTGGCCTGTTTTGAAAACAACAGCTTTCCAAAAAAAAAAAAAAATAGGCACGATGCCATCATCACACCTCCTCAGATTTGACCGTGAATGTTGGCAATCCTAAGAACTTAGGATTGAAAACATCATCTCTTTATGACACAAGAAGTTTAGACACAGCAAGGAGGCAGAATCTGAGATTTCAGATGAAAACAAAACAAAACCAAAAAGAACCCACCAGAGGAAAAAGAAAGCACTTGAATTTCTTCTACTTTATAAAAGATCACAGTTTCACAGTTGTCTATGGCAGCAGCTTTTTCTCGGTCCACTTTTGTTTGACAATCACAGTAGCACAACACATGAAGATATATTAAGGTTGCTGCACTTTTTTTTTTAAATCACACACATGAGGGTACTACAGAAATAATCCTGTATAAAAATACTGTGTTAAGGTGAGGTCAGTAATAAAAGCACAGAGATTTAAAATTATAAATATTAGAACTTAAAGGGGGTTTTTGTTTGTTTGTTTGTTTTACAAATACTTTTTTTGGACACAGGCACAGTCCAGGATCTGTTGGGGATGCAGCAAAGTGTGTGGTTTACAATCAAGAGGCCTTTGCAGAATTAGGGCCCAACGAGGAGGCTGTCAAAGGCATTGGAGAGGCACTCCGGGCTGGCGGAGGGCCTGGGTGCTGTCAACTTCTGACTCTATGTTCTTCTTCTCCCCCTTTCAAAATGTACATATCCATATGTGGATATAGCATCCGCGGTGTGCATCTCAAGTCATCTCTCTCCATTTTCCTTGGTACAATTTGCCCTCAGCCCTGTCGCCCCGCAATGTACAAGTCCAGCTTGGTTGTTGTTTTGTTTGTTTTTTTAAGAAAGAAAGAAAAAAAAAAGCCCAAATATCTTAATTAAATTAATTAAATGTACAAACACCATAGGGTTTCATACTGAATAAATAGGGCTAATTAGACCAGTGGCAAGTCTGAGTCACGTTTGTCTCAGGCCCAGCATTGTCTCAGGTTAGGATATGGTCCAAGGATTCCCACTTATTATTTCGCTTATTAATAATAATAAATTCTAATGTATCGTCCGCACGCCTTCAGGGTTCCCATACATTTCCTCGTCTTCAGACTCGGAGGTCGTTCCATTGCTGGAAGGTGTGTGGAGGTGGCTGGGGGCCCCACTGGCCTGGCAAACGTACCACTCATTGAGGTTGGTCACCTGAGGGGACAGAGTGCTGGAGCGACTCCTGGCTGGGTCCAGCACAGGGGACAAGGGGGCACCCACCGGAGTCCCCACAGATGAGTAACCAAGGGCTCCTGGAGAAGGTGGGGGGGACTTGTAGTGGATCTTCATGTGCTTCCTCAGAGAGCTCGGGTGAGTGTAAGACTTGTCACAGCCTCGGATCTTGCAGTAGTAGGGTTTGTCGCTGGTGTGGACGTGGGAATGTTTCTTTCGATCACTGCTATTGGCAAACTTCCTATCACAACCATCAAATTCACATTTGAAAGGCTTTTCCCCTGCAACAAAATACAGGAAAAGTTAACAATGGCTTGCCAGAGACTTCTCACTTGAGAGAAATCTTGGATCAGAACCGGGGATGTATCTTCCCATCCTTCCAAAAACCAACACCTAGCCTTATTCCTAATCCCTAGGTTTCAAGATACAAAAAGGGAAGAGGTACTACAGGGATGGGCCTGAGTCCACTGGCCTGGAGGCTTTCAGGGGCCAGATGTCAGGACCTGCAGCACCACAGGGGTCAGGGCGAGACCCCCACGACTGAAGGAAAGTTCAGGATGTACCACTGAAGTCCACCTGGGACCCCCCACCGACCCCCTCACTCCCCTCAGGGTCTGAACACCCAAAAATACAAGTAGAAAATCCCAGCCCTCTGTTAATATAAACACTGATAAAAAGATGGGTGGGAGTGAGAATCTCAGAAAAGGAGAAGAAAAATAAACACATATGCTAGATTAAAAATAAACTGGGTGCCGGGCGTGGTGGTGCACGCTTGTATTCCCAGTACTTGGGAAGCTGAGACAGGAGGATGGCAGGTTTGCAGCCAGCCTCAGCTACTTAGTGAGGCCCTCTGCAACTTAGTGAGACCCTGTTTCAAACTAAAGAATAAGAAATAGGGCTGGGGATGTAGCTCAGAGGAGGAATGCCCCTGGGTTCAATCCCCAATACCACAAAAAAATAAAATAAAATAAATTAAAAAACTGGGAAGCTGGGCGTGGTGACACACGCTTGTAATCCCAGTACTTGGGAGGCTGAGACAGGAGGATGGCAGGTTCGTGGCCAGCCTCAACTACTTAGTGAGGCCTCCGCAACTTAGTGAGACCCTGTTTCAGAATAAAGAAAAAAAACAGGGCTGGGGATGTCACTTGGAGGTAGAATGCCCCAGGTTCAACCCCCAGTACCAGAAAAAAATTTTAAAAATTAAAAAAAAAGACAGGGGGGTGTCATAAAATGATGACGACGGCACGATGTTCCAGAGGGTTCCCAGGATTTCACTGCTGGGATGGAGCAGCAGGAGAGGATGTGGAGTCAGGAAAGGAAAGAAACTGAACACTCCTCTCTTTAGAAATCAAGGCACCTGTGAAACACAATCGACCGTGGGATTTTGCAGGGCCGGCCGGCCAGAGAAGGGGCTGCTGGCCTCTGCATTCCAAGGCCTTCTGCACAGCTCGCAGGGCCATGAGAGTATGGCAGACCCGAGCCTGAACACAAGTTAGTGAAGACCACAGCCTCGGCACAACCTGCCACACACCTGCCATCCTGAGGAAGCTTATTCTAACAGCTTCCTCCGTCACTTATGATCAAAACACTTAAAAAAAAAAAAGGTCTTTTGGCCTACCACCCCTTTAGGCTGGTCTAACCATTCCACAAACACAAAGCCTTAAGCACAAGTCCACTAATCCAGGAAGTGGAAACGCTTAACAAGAGGACTACAGAAACTCAGCTGCACTGCAGCTGGGTGTTCAAAAGCAAAAGGGGACGGCAAGCAGGAAGAGCTTCTCCCCTCACCTCAGTACTTAAGAACGTGTGCATCTCACATCATAACTGAACAAGGCATCACAAACACAGTAGTGTGCCATGTTTTCCTCTTATATTTCAATTTTTTAATAAGATTAGCAGCTACTTTGGTGACTACCCTAAGAGCATTTCTCTCCATTTTGGATAACATGGTTTGTTTTTTTTTTTAAAGAAACTATTAAGAGTCAGCTTAGTAACCAGGCGTGATGGCACATGCCTGTAATCCTAGTACTTGGGAGGCTGAGACAGGAGGATTGCAGATTCGAGGACAGCCTCAGCAACTTATCAAGACCCTGTTTCAAAATAAAAAATAAGAAGGGCTGGGGGTGTAGCTCAGAGGTAGAATGCTCCTGGGTTCAATCTCAATACCAAAAAAGTCGGCTAAGTGTACATAAATTTCTGTGAATTCTTATTCTCTTTATATACAAATATTTCACCAATGATAACTGCTTCAATGGCAGAGTATCTAAAAGTATCCAGATACTTTGGAATATGACTTTCCCTACCTGGAAATAGTGTTTAAAAATGAAATTAGAGCTGGGCGTGGTGGTGCACACCTGCAATCCCAGTACTTGGGAGGCTGAGACAGGAGGATTGCAGGTTCCAGGACAGCCTCAGAAACTTGGTGTGACTCTCATCAACCTAGCAAGACCCCATTTCCAAATAAAGAATAAAAGATGGGGGTTGGGGGTGTAGCTTGGAGGTAGAAAGGCCCTGGGTTCAATTCCCAGTACCACACAAACACAAAATGAAATTAGGCACTATTCAAATACACTTCCTACATTTATCTATAAATAGGAGGAAAACACAGAACTCAAAAGATAATTACAACCTTTAAAAATTCTTTGGAGATGGGCTGCAGTAAAAACAAAAGCTAATCCCTTTCTGCCAAAACAACAGTGACTTGTCCTGATTTCTGTGTTCCAAGATAATACTGATTTAACATAGCATTCTTTTTTAAAAAAGAAAATTACAATCAGCCCCTCTTCAATATGGAGGCTTAAGTTGTCTTATTCACTCCACGCAAATGCGCGAGACTGCTTAGAATTCTCATGTTTCTGCCCAATCTACATAACCCCGGTAGTGAAAAATAAAACTTTGAACATTACTGGTTCCTCCACTGCTCAGGAGAAAGAGAAGGAAGAGAGCCCTGTGTAAAGAAAGATAGGAAATGGGGGAAAAAGGTGGAAATTTGGAATAAAGGAGCAGTGGAGGGAGAGATGAGAAGGAAAAGGAAGTGTGATCGAATGGCCATGTTGTTTAGGGGGCCTACAGGGACGCTGAACGAATTCCACCTAACTAGAAAGGCTGAGAGACCCCAGTGTTTACATTTCAAATGCTGACAGAAAGGTCACGTCAGAATTTAGCTATTCCCAGAGTTCTGGAAGCTCGGTGCCTGTGGGGAAGGGAGGGAACGCGTCGCCCGATGTCGCCCAGATCTTGCCAGTTTCCTAGAGGGCTTGCAGGTCAGGACAGGGCCCTTCCGCAGTGGCCTGAGGATCAGTCCCTTTGATCAGTGTGTTTGGGGATCCTGGGTAACCCCCCAAAGTCAGAGCAGCGTGGTAGGGAGAGAAGGAAGTCCGGGATGGTCCTTCTTTGGACACAATGCCCAAAACGGCTCAGCGGCCCAAGAACCGCCAAAACACCAGGCCCGGGTTTGAGCTAGGCCCGGAGGCGCCTGCATCGTCCCAGGGGGACCCTGCATGCATCACCCGGCTGGGCCCACGCTGCCGTCAGGAGTGGGCCAGCTAATGCAACCATCCTGGCAACCTGCTCTCCCGCCCCCTGGCCGCCGTCGGGGGTGGGGGGCTCCTGCCCCGCAGGGTCGGAGAGCCAGGATCCCATTTGGTTCTGCGCTGCAGGCTCCCTGCAGCCAGGAAGGAGGTCCACTCCCCTCCCGAGGCCGGGGAAGGCCGAGGGCTGCACGCACCGCGATCAGTGGCTCCTTTGGTGGACCGGGTTAGGAGGGGGCGGTCCTGGGCCCCTGCGCCGCGGGAAGGTGCTGGGCACCGGAGCAAGCAGCTGGCTTAGTGGGCCTGGGCGTTTTTACGAGAGCCTCGTGGGAAGTTTCCTTTTGGAAAATCCATTAAGGCAGATTGATCTCGGTTAGGAAAAACGGGGCTGGGGAAAATCCACATGGGAGGCCTGCGAGGTGTAGGCCCGGGGCGCTAGCCTGGGGCCACCCGGACGCGGCCGGTGTCGCAGAGCCCCTAAAGTCCTCGGCCATCATCCGGGCCCACGCCCCGGGCTGCCTCCTCGCCGCCGCCGCCGCCGCCGCCGCGACGATAAATCAGCCAAGTGATCACTGCATGTAAACTCCAGTTACTTAAGTGTCCTCCGAGGGGTAATATCGTCTGTCCCTATAAATCCCGGCTGCGCTCGCGCTCCGCAGCGCTTCGCCCGACGCGCTCGGCAGTTCAAAGGGGGCACACGACCCACAGAGGCTGCCCGCGCCGGGGCCGCCATCACCCAGGTCACCGCACCCCGAAAGGCAGGGCTCGGAGTAGGTGGGAGGGGTCCCCCGGCGCCGGGGCCTCGGAACCCCCAGGCTCCATGGCTGGGTAGGCCTCACCGACGGCGGAGGCCGCGTCTTCCTCCAACCAGAACCAAGCCAACTTCTCCAGCACCCAGCGCTCTGGGACGCGTGGGGGTGTGTCCGTGTGAGGTCTCTGTGTGACGGCGCGTGTGCGTGACTTGGGGTGCGTAAATAAAGTGAGGGCATTCGTGGAAGGAGTGCGAGGGCACGCGGGTGTCGCAGGAACGGAGTGTGTGAGGGACAGGAGAGCTGGCGTGAGATTCGCGCACGTGAAGGTGTACGCGTGGGGCGTGTTATGCGTGGGGTGTGTTACGAGCGGAGGGCACACTCCGGGAGCCGAGGGTGCGCTCCTCCTGACCTCCGCACCCCGCCCCGGAGGCACGTGGCCCCTTCCCCGGAGGGGCCACACCGAGCGGCCCCCACCCCGCGGCACACCCCGCGCGCCCACGCCACGACCGCTCTCCGCAATGCAGCGACCGCCGGGCCTGGACCGGTGGGCAGGGAGGCGCCGCCGGGGCGCACCCGGCCCTGGCCCCCGTTCCCCCAGGGCCCTCCCCGACCTCCCCGGGCCGGGCGGAAGGGGGCTGCCGACCGTCCTGGGCGTTTTCCTGCTCCCGCGGCTGCTGCTGCTTCTACTCCGGGTGGCGGCGGCGGCTGGAGCGCGTAGCCGGTCCCGGCCGAGGGGCTGCGGGCGCGCCGGAGACTCCGCCGTGTGCGACGCCAGCGCGGGGCCTGTGTGTGCTATCGAATTACTTATTCATAGAAAAAAGGGGGGGAGAGAAAAAAAAAGAAGTCACATGTCCGGGTTATACGTATGCGAGGAGCAGCAGCAGAGGAGGGAAAAATTAAGGCGAGCAGAAGGAGAAGCGGCGGCGGAAGCGGCGGCGCAGGCGGCGGCGGCGGCGGCGGCGCACGGCCGGGGACAGACACCCACCTGTATGAGTGCGCTTGTGGATCTTGAGGTTCTCGGAGCGCGCGAAGACCTTGCCGCAGCCCGGGAAGGGGCAGGGGAAGGGCTTCTCGCCGGTGTGCACGCGGATGTGGTTGATGAGCTTGTATTTGGCCTTGAAGGGCTTGCCCTCGCGCGGACAGTCCTCCCAGAAGCAGACGTGGCTGCTCTGCTCGGGGCCGCCCACGTGCTCCACGGTGACGTGGTTCACCAGCTCGTGCATGGTGCCGAAAGTTTTGGAGCAGGGCTTGGCGCCGCCGGCCGGGGGCGGTGGCGGCGGCGGCGGCCCGGCCAGCTCCTCGGGGTCGATCCACTTGCAGATGAGCTCCTGCTTGATTGGCTGCCGCATGTAGCGCAGGAAGGCCCCGGCCGCCCCTGGGAGGTGGGGGTGGTGCGGGTGCGGGTGCTGCGCGGGCGCCGGCGGCGGCGGCGGCGCCGGAGGAGGCGCGTGGTGCTGCAGGTGGGGCCCGGGCCCCGCCGCCGCCGCGGCCGCCGCGGCCGCCAGGTTCAGGTTTAAGTTCACGGCTCCGTAGCCGTGCAGGGCGGCGGCGGCGGCGGCGGCCACCGCCCCGTAGTGCGCGTCCCCGGAGCGCGGGGCGAACGGCGGCTCCGCGCGGCCGTACAGCTCGGCTGCCGCCGCCGCCGCCGCCGCCGCCAGCCCCAGGCGCATCTGGCCGTTGAGCGGGTGCGGGTGGCCGCCCGGAGCCCCCGACGCGTCGTGCAGCGCGGGGAAGAGCGCCGGGCCGCCGCCGCTGTCCGGGCCCGCGTAGGTGCCGCTGGCGGAGATGAACATGCTGGCCGAGTGGGGAGGCGGGGCCGGGTGCTGGGGGGAGCCGGTGCCGGACCTCTGCTCCCCTCCGAGCGGGACCCCGTGCATGGCCGCCGCGGGGGCCGTGGCGGAAAGGTCCCTCCGGAGGACGAAGTCCCTGCTGTGGCCTTTGCCGCTGCTGCCGCCGCCGCCACTGTTGGTGGCGGTGTAGCCCGAGAGGGCAGGAGGAGGAGGCGGGGGAGGGGACGGGGGAGGGGGGGAAGGGGAGGGAGGAAGAGGAGGGGCCGGGGGCGGGGGCGCGGAGGGCTGCGCGCCACCGCTGCCCCCGCCGCCGGGGTAGGTGCCCGAGCCCGGGTGCGCGACCGAGGCTGCGGTGCGGGCGGCCTCCGCCGGAGCCTCGGGCTGCGCCGGGAGCACCTGGGAGGGAGAGCTGAGGCTCTGCGCGCTCGCCTGGGCCATGTGCTCGGGTCCGAGCGCCGTGACGGCCACGCCGGGGTCAGCGCCCAGGTCCCGCGGGTGCAGGAGCGCGGCTGCGGCGCGGAGTTGGGAGTGGGCGGGCGGGCTGGCCAACGCCGGGAAGCCTGTCATATTCTGAAGCGGCTGGGCCTGAGCGGTTGCCAAATCCGCTAATCTCGGCGCGGGCGGGTTCCTCTTGCTCAAAGGGGGCTCCATCAGAACCACACAATCAGGCCCATAGACCCTCGCGGGGGGGACCTTTTTCCCTCTGCCCGCCTTCAAAACATGTATATATTAGGCGCTCTTTAACTTCTTTTGTTCCGGCCTCCTAACTCTGCTTATTCCCGTTCCCACTCTGTCCTCCAGCGATTGGCAGAGTGAACACCACATTTGAGCTGCACAGTGGGACCCAGATTTTGGAAATGGCACGGGTGGGATTGGAGGGAGCCGCGTGATTGGCAGCAGCCTCGGCTGCCCGATTGGCTCCCGTTCAGGCCCTCGGCCCAGCGGGGAACCGCCCCCGTGCTCGCGACCGCCTGCGCTTTCTCTTCGCGCCCCCTCCTCCCCTGGAGCCCTGTGTCCCCGCCTCCCCGGGATGCCCGAGTTGCACTTCAGAAAGTTTGCGCTCAGCCTGCGCGCGCAGCGCCCTGCGCTCAGTCGACGCGTCTAGCGGAGAGCGTGTGTCAGCGTGCCGTCGGAGGGCACCCAGGGGCCAGGGACTGGGGACCCCCAAGAGTCAAGGAGCCGGGAGGGATCCCCAGCTTCAAAAACCTGCCGCCTCGCTGCCTACCATGTCCCTCCCAGCACCCAAACACTTTTCTACCTCCTACCTTGACAGGTCCCTGTGCTGCTCTCTGGGGAAGGAGGGTGAACATCCCGCCATCATATGTAGGGATGATGCCAGAAACTTATTTGGACACCCAGTCTGTCCAGCGCTCACCTAGGGCGCAGACAGGAGACAGAATGAGGAAGACTATTAAAGTGTATTGATTGCAAAACAACTTGAGTGATTTTGCTCCACAATCACCAGGTGAGGTCAAAATAAGTCTTCTCCCAAAGGAACCGTTTTACTTCTACTTTTTAGCTCATGGAATCCCTTTCAACATGGTTCAAAGGAGTTGGCTCAAAGTGTAATCTCACTACTCATCGGTTCTAGATCTGCCACTTCCAATTAGATCTACGGGAGGGGCGGGGCGGCGTGGACGTCGGGCTGCGACGCTAACTTTTGCCGTTCGTAGTTACACAGTTCCGGTGGCAGCGAAGGCCAAACCGCACCTCTCCAGAGGCAAGCCGCTAAATAAGCACTGTCCTTTAAGCAGAATTCCTCCTTGCCCAGAAAGCACTCCACATGTGTATCTCAGTTTCTTTGAAAGAGCCACAAAATTAGAATAAATCCAATAAAATATTATTTTAAAATCAAGAAATATTTCCTCTGTTTACCAATAGAATAACCTTTTACCTTATTTTCTAGTAAGCCGAGATACCTTATTGGAAAACCATAAAAACTGGCCCTTCGGTTGTTGTTTTTAGTGAGCCCCCTCCCTTTCCAGCGGTTTGCTACCAAGTCAGTTTTTTAAAAAATAGAAATAAGTTCCTGTAATCTCTTCCAGGGGGAGAGATGTGTGAGACCCCCCCACCCCATTAGAGTTTTACTGCCCCAAAATGTCATTTCAGATTTTAAAAAGGAAACATTTTGGAAATTTATAATATTCCAATATGCCCAAAGATTAAAGTCAGAATTTTAATTTCTTAATTTTGCTTCTTAACATTAAATTATTTGTAGTAAAAAGGCAATGATGAGTAGAATGTGATGCCCCCCCCCCTTTGGGGATACAATAAAACAGGTTCCCAGCTTAATTCATTCACAGTCCAAGTAAAAATAGACCACACAAAGCCATTCTCAGGAATTGGTCCTGGGAAGAAATAAGGAATATTTTCAAAAGAGTTGATTTTTTTTGATAGCGCCATTGACATTGGTGTGAACAGTGGTCAACCAAGAGTGCTTCCCTATGAACCTTGGGAATATCACTTCTCTTATAGAACTGACAAAGACAATAGTACTATCAAATTTCAAATGGGCTTTTTCTTTAAGCTCAAATGAAGTTCAAATATAGGGAATTTTAAAAAAGGAGTAGAAGCAGAGTGAAAAATTTTTAATAAGCAGCAGCGACAAAAGTCACATCTGTATTTGAAGAGAACATGTCCTTCCTCAATTTTGTTCCAGAGACTTAAACATCTGAAGCCAAAAAGGCCCACTGAGAACTGTGGCATCTCTATCAATGGTTTATTAAAGGAAGCATCATGTTGGGAATTATCACCACTCTTCATTTCCTCTCAAAACATTTCAAGCGAGTTTCCTTTATTTGAATTCTTTGGCAATGAGCGTCCATACTTGCAGTAATGGCAGCTTTGAGTTCAATCCTGCAGGTTGTAAGTAAAAACAAAACAAAACCCCAAAAAGGAATGAATAAAGAAGAAAATAAATACAACCTAGCCTATAATATGGACTGTTGAGCATTTTTATTGTGCAATAAAATGTGTACCTCCACCCCCTTCAAAATAGCTTTTCGTCAAAATTATAACTGCTTTGTTTTATTGAATTGCTGAAATTTAATGGTTTAATGGGTGGAGGCATGAAGGAAAGGCTGTAAAAATGTGAATAATGCTGCAGCAGAGCCGTGCGGAATCTGGAACCCGCCTCCTTGTACAACTCTTGTTAAACACAGCGTGATATGTATCTGTCATCGATTTAATATGTCTTAATTCAAATATAGCTCCCTGATCAATTTCTTTTTATGGATGCCTTAAAAAAGAAAAGACTTTCATAGGAAATAACAGAGCTTTGGGTAGCCATTGGGAAAAGGGATATTTACAAAGTGAGTTTAATGAAGATTTGCAAATTTATGACTGAACCCAGGCCCTAAAAAGATAATTGACTCAGGTAAATCGACTTGAGATGCTAATTCTTAAAAGAAAGGACTGGGAGCAAAATTTCAATCAACACCAATAAGACGCCAATAAACCGCCTGCCAATTAAACCTGAGAATAGGCCTAGCTAGATGGTCATCAGGAAGGCTCGCAGTGGATTTCCGGGATTGCCTTTCTTTATAAAAGAGCTTTTTATTTTGTAGAAGCGCTTTTTTGTTATTGTGATGACCTGCCTGGCCCCAGGTGCGCCGTTTCTTTTTCAAGCCATTTGAGAGCCAAATCAAACCCCCTTAAATCCCGAGTTCCTAAGTGCCCAATAACTGGGTCACACTTCCTAAATAAACACCAACAATGTCCAGGGTGTTGAAGAAAATAATGCACTAATTTAAAAAGCAGGGAGCTATAGACTTAGTTATGCCCTTTCTCCCTCTGTGGATTTAGCCCCGTAGTTCTACGGTGGTGCTGGTCCGCAGGGCCGATCCCCAGAACTCCTGCCCTTGGGTGAGCTTTTTGCCGAAGAGGTGCTGGTGTGGAGGCAGCGACAGAAATGCCCTGGTTGGAGTCAAGCGGGCCTCTGGGGTCGTCAATTTCCAGACGTCTAGGGTGCACCACGAACCACAGTCTCCTTCCACTCCTCAACAAGGGCGCGGAGAGGCTGGAAAGGTGAGGGGCGCAGGAAATGCCCAGCTGGCCGGATGGATCCTGGCGGCCACGCCGCAGCTCAGCTGCCTGGAGGCCACAGGACCTGGTGTCTGAGGATGCTCCCGCGGGCGCTTACGGCTTCCCGCTGCGTGGAGGGAGGAATGCGGCTCCCAATCTCCCCGGGCCCTCCGTTCCCCCACTGAACACAGCCAAGTTTCCTGCGATGGGTGTGGGCAATTAATAAACTCCAAGGGAAGTGAATTGGACATTTCCTGGCTTTTGAGCCTTTGTTTGATTGTTTCTGCAGGCGGGGGGGGGCACTTGGGGACGGTGGGGTGAACAAGAAAGGAGCTGGGGGGACCCACCGAGACGCCTTTTATTACCCCTGCAATTGCTTTACAACGCGCTGGTCCCGCGTGGTTTCTGCGAGAGCGACCTCCTTGCAGAAGGGCCGGGTGCCCGGCGGGTTTGGAGAGTTTAGGGCCATTTGGGCAGTGTCTGTGGCGGGTTCAAGGGCGAACCGGTCACAGGAGCTACTGGAGCAATCCAAGCGTTGAAGCCCAGCCCAAGGGTGCCAACGGGTGCCTAACGCGGGCGGGGAGGGATTGCTAGCTGATACTGGGAAGGTAGTGATGGTCCACTCAAAACTCCACAAGCCGGGGCCAGATGGGCAAAGGGGCCTGCAAATCTGCATTTTAGTAGAGCTTTGTCAGGGCCAGAAGCAATGAGGAGTTTGGATGCAAGGACGTTGCCCAAATCAGGTTCGCAGCAAGGCCCGCATCCACCTCTCCGCCCCGCCCAGCCCATCCACACGCGGCAGGAAGCAGATCCCCCACCCTCCAGCCCTCGCCACTGGAGAGCTAACTGCCTGGGGGCTGCAACTGGACCCAGGGGCCTTATTACCCCGAATCTTCCCGCAATTTCAGCCCTCTGAGCTGCTGTCCTAAGGTCGCCTCTCTTTCCTGCCCTTCTGAGGTTAGGCAGAATCCTCGGCCTCCACGGATATGTATGGGACTAAGAGTATCCAAAAACCTGCTGCCTGCTAAAGTTTATGATCCCTGTCACACATGCACGAACACAATGAAGATAAAAAGGCAGAAGTCAAGGCTCTGTGGCCTGCACCGACATGTTGGATTCCATGGGGTTTTATTTTGTTGTTTTCTCTTTGGATAGTCAAGAATTGGACCCATCTATGTCTACTTGAACTTTATGGTTAAAAGCTGTTGAAAGACTATCACTCTCTGTACTTCCCCACTACTAAAAATTGAGTTGTGTAAAATCAGCTTTTCCTCAAATACTCCATTTGGTTATCAATCATTTTTATACTTAGTAATAGTGGTTGTTGGAGAAAAAGCCTTTGATCTACATTTGACCATCAGGATTGGTAATTTCACCACTGTGTTCTAAAATATTCTCAGAAGGTCAAAATGTGAACCACAAAACTCCTCTACATGCTCACAGTTCATTTAACCACTTACTAATTATATTGGCCCCAAGATGTGCTTCTCCCCCATTCATCCATTATTCTGTAGTATGTTTTCTGATGGGAGATAAAAAGGAGAGCAAGCAGAGGTTATGCAGTTTTAGATCTCAAATTTGGGGGGTAGTCCCCCCCACTTGACACCCTTTTAAAATCTATGCTTCAATATTTGAAGAAGCTGTTAAGATAAATCAAATAGTGACACGTTGATGGATTTACTTGTGTAAGCAATATGGTTGACATATGGCATTGTTATTTATGAATGACAGCATAAATTGTATTACAAAGTCTATTGCAATAATACTGCAGTTTATTGGAAAGCTGCTTGCCTGTCATCGGTATTCAACCTCCCTGGATGTAGTTTGCCTGGGAGCCCAAAGGATAACAGTCCTCAGGATAATTAAACACATTCATGGAAGCTAATGCCTCCAGGTTTTTTGTTTGTTTGTTTTTGTTTTGCTTTGCAGCAGTACACACATTCCCATCAGGAAAGAGGAAAGGAAAGAAGGACAGTTAGTTGTCTTCCTTTTGCAAAACCACAGCCACTGTTGCCAATGCAGGGGTAAAGGCCAGGGTGGCTGATCATTCTTTTTTTCTTTTCTTAGTCCCTTTTGATACAAATATCTGCATCCCTACCACTAAACTGCTGGGGAGCACATATTTTTTTAATAGAGATTTTTTATAAACCCAGTTACAGAACAGTAAAATTAACTGTAGGAAGAAAAGAGGTTCTCTTAGCAAACTGAAGAGGGCCCTGTATGTGGACACCTCTGCTCCTGTCTCCCCTTCTTAAAGATGGTACTTAAAAAGTCACAACATTGGCTAGGATTTTCACAATTTCCCCTTCTTTTACATGACACTTTTCTAAAGTCCTAACAAAGAACTTTTGTTCTAGGTGGGTTTTGCAGAGGTAGCTCCCCCACCACACATGTGGTCCTCCACGGGTCAGGGGTCACCCAGCCCAGGAGTGGTTGAGACAGCCGAATCAAAGGTGACCTGCAACTTAATATCCTGTTGATGATCTTGTTGAATTTATGGATCTTTGATATAAATGACAGTGCTAGAATCCTGCAAGACCCTCCCCCTTTTAATATAAATCCAGGTTATACAGTGTATTACACACTTGTTTCTCCCATCTCTTCTTCCAGCTCTGTCCCCAATTTTCACCCCTTTCCTTAAGAGGAAAATTAAAAGTTTGAAAGGTATGGTGCTTCAGTGCTTCAGCTTTTCAGTTTAACAGCTGGCTCTGTTTGTTTTCAGCTTCTCCTGTCCACTGATGTATACCTGTGTGGCCCGAGAGAGAGTGGTGGATGTCCATACACTATGTTTATGTAGAAGTACACCAAATGCACTTCAGGCCACAAAAGAACTCAGCCAACATCGTTCACATAGGCCCACAAGCCAAAAGGAGGTGCTCAGTTCATAGGCGCTGGGTGTTTGGTGGGGTTTTCTTTCTTTCTTGGGTCCCCCCCCCTTTTTTTTTTAAATACACCACCAATTCGAAATGGTGCTGCCACTACCTCCACTGCCAGGAAATGAACGGGCCGCCTGTGAGCCCCGGGCAGATCCTCCCCAGCCCTAGGCTCAGGCTTTGCCTGGAGCAGTCTCCTTGAAGATTTCAAAAAGAACAATTTTGGGAAACTTACAAGAAGGGGCCAGGCTTGCCCGATGGAGACAGTGGTGGGTCGCTGGAGTCTGACAACGTTGCAAACGGGCCCTTCCAGAAACCTGTTGAAAAACTGAAAGCATTTACACGGTGCCTAACGCAGCTTGGCCGTTTTTTTTTTTTTCTCCTACCAAGAAACCTGAATCTACTTTTGAGGCAATAATTCTGAAAGCTTTTGCGTCCCCCCCCTTGCTCATTCTTCCTTCTCCTTAAAAAAAAAAAATACTGTCATGCAGGAAAGGGGTTTTGCGGTTTGCAGAGAAATAAAGCACTTCTGAGAGGGGACGGAGACGTGACTTTGAACTTGGCTCAGCTCCTCTGTGTCCTGCAGAGAGAGGAGAACTGGAGCCGGGAAAGAATAGCCAGGAGGGCCCAGCCCGCGGGGTCTCCGGCGGGAATTAAGGCGTCTGCCCCACCGCCCGGCAGCGCTCGGCCCCCGGAACCCAGCGCGAGCAAGCGCCCGCCGCGCCATCCCGAAATGCGGGCGCAGCAAAGGAGGAATCAAAGCGAGACGAGAGAACGGGTCAAAGAGGAGAGAGGGGAGGAGTGGGGGGGGTGGGAAAGGAAGAAAACTTGGAAGTCTGATGGCTTGGAAGAAGGAAGGGAAGGGAGGTCTTTGAATTTGCAGGATTTCTTTCTCACAACCAATCTCTAGGATTTTTAAATATACATATATTAAAATTATATATATATTGGAGTAAGCCGGTCCAAGTACTCTCCCTTCATCCCCCCCCCATATAAATTGATGGATAAAGTAAACAAATGGGAAAGACTGCATTGGGCAGTTTTTAATGGATTCAGTGTAGCAGGGCAGACTTTCTGCCTGGAGATATTCCTTCTCTTTTCTTCTTCTCTCTCTCTCTCTCTCTCTCTCTCTCTCCTTTTCTCTGTCTAGAGAGCTAACTTGGCAACTGCTCTCTGCCCCTTTCAGACAAGAGATAGGAAAGGTGAGAACCTCCAGCCTCCAGGCGAACTCTTATGCTTTCAGACAAAAAGCCCCGTTTCCCTCCTTCTTGCTCCCCCATGTCAGGGAAGAGGGGGAGGACACGAGGGCACAGGGCCCCTTTTGGGAAGGGGCTGCAGGCGAGGCTGTCTGGGCACCACAAGAAAGCTTGCGTTCTCAGCAATAGTGAGATCGAAGATTCTTCCCGCGCTTTTCTGTCGATTGCATTTTAGCATAAAAATCTGAACTGCACGATGATTATTTTCTTATTTAAATTTTATTTCAACTCCCAGAGATTTGCAAATGAAAGCGGTTCTCCAGGCCGACCAGGCAAAGAAAGGCGCTGGCCTTAGTCCCTTCGCACCTCCGCAGCCTCCGGGTCCGCAGTTCCCTCTCCGGTTACCTCGAGAGCGCGAGCTTCGGGCGGTGGGACAGGAAATGTCCGCTTCGGCCAGCCTGGGACCCGGGGTACAGCCGGAGCCGCCGGAGGGGCCGACCAGGAGCCGCTCGGGGAGCAGCATCGTGGCCAGCCCACGGCTCGGGGTGGGGACACCCTCCACTCCCGGAGGAGTGATTTTTACCTTCTAGAAGGTTTAGCCCTAAGAGTCTAGCGGCGTCTTCTCCCCAGGCCCCAAGCTTGACCTACAGCCGAACTCCGGCCTGAGTCGTGCTCTGCTGCGGGCGTCCCCACACTTCGCAGCCCATCCGGGTGGGCATCCACCCCGAGGGTGACACGGTCTTTAAACGACTTCCAAACACCCCCTCCCTCGCGGGGGGCCGCTGCCCAATGTTTACTGCTGTAATCGGAGCAGGACGCCAGCGGCAGGGGGGAGCTGAGCGCGCCCAGGGGCGGGTGGGGACCACCGCCCGGCGTGGGGGCGGTGTCTGGGTGAGCGTCCAGAGCTGGAGGATGGGGGGGAAGCCTGGCTTGATCTACGCCCACCGTCCTTCACCTGTGTTTTCAACACCACAAAGCAAGTTTACCCAGGCGGGGAGGAGTAGGGAGCGTGCCCCACCGGCGAGAGACAGGTCCCCCGGGCCGCTCCCCGCCGCGCGCTCCTGGCGAGGTTACCGACCAGACGCGGCCCGGCGCGCAAGGCCCCCTGCCGGGCGACCCCGCTGCGCTCCTCCGCTCGGGAGGCCGCCATGCCGGGGCCCGGGATCTCCGGGGTTTTAGAGTCGCTGGGAGTGGCTCGGATCTCCAGGGAGTAGGTGGCCTCGGCGGAAGGACGTGGGCGCGGGGTAACGTCCAGCTGCTGGCCAGGGCCCGGCGAGCGCGACCTGACCCCACGGGCCGGGTCCGCACCGCGCCCACCGCTCGGCTCCCGGGGGCGCCGCGGCCGGCCGGGCGAGGAGCCGCAGCGACGCAGGCTGGCAGGCTGGCCCCGCGGGCGCGATCGCCGTGCCGGGGCCGCCGGGAGCTCCCGGGGCGATGGGGAGGCGGGGCGGGCCGGCGCGGGGCGGGGGCGCGGGATTGACGGGCCCGCGGCGGCCAATAGCGGCGCCGGCAGGGCGGGCGGGGCGGGAGCGCCGTTAAAGGGGCGGTGTGGCCGAGGGGCCCGGCCCGGAGCGGGAGGGAGGGGAGCCGGCGCGGGCGGGAGGGGGCGCGGGGGAGGGGAGGGAGAAGGAGGACGCAAAAAAAAAAAAAAGAAGAAGAAATAAAAAATAAAAGGCTGCGGCGGCGGCGGCGCCCACCGAGGTAAACAAGCGGTGGCGAGTGCAGCCCCTCGCAGCCCGGAGGGGAAAGCCGCTCTGGCCTCTGCACAGTCGCTCGGGCCGCGGACTCCGCGCGGTGCTCGCGGGCGCGGCCATCCACTCCCGGCCCAGCGCCCGGGGCGGACCTGCCTAAGGAAGGGGGCGAGCGGGAGATCACTTTTTTATTGTTGTTATTGTTTTTCAGCCCCGCTCCCCCTCCTCCCCTCCCCCTCTCGCCTTCTCCCCTCCCACAGCCCCCTTTTCCCCTCCTCTCCGCCTCCTCCTCCGGCACAACTTAAAGAAAGAGGGAGCGGCGCGGCTGCCGCCTTCATCTAGGGGAATTCGTGGCCGCTGCAAGTTTACTACTCGAAGCGCAGCCAATGCCAAGCGCGGAGGACGAGGAGGGCTAAACACCGCAGCCGCGGCGCAGAACAATACCCGCAACGCGCGGGGCGGCGCGAGCCGGGGCCGCGGGGGAGGGAGCGGCCGCCCGAGCGTGCGGCGGACCCGGCGCCCGGCCTCCCCGCGCCCCAGCGCGGTCAGGTGGAGACGCGCGCGCGCCGGGCTCGGGCGCCCGCTGCCGAGAGCGGAGCTCGCCTCGGTCCTCCGCTCGCCCGCCCGATCGCCCGGCCTGCGGACGGCCGCCGCCCTCGGGCGCCGTGGCCCCGCCGCCGCGGTGATTTCGTTCTGCGGGCGCCGCTCGGCGCGGCCGGGCCCCGGGTCTGCGGGGCGTGCGAGCGAGTGAGTGTGTGCGTGCGCGCGCGGGTGCGCGCAGGGGTGGGGGCCGCGGCGCTGCGCTCGCCCCCCGTGGCCCCCCTCTCCGCTCCGCTCCCTACACCCCCCTCCCGCTCCCTCCTCCCGCCCGCCCTCCCCTGCCCTGCCCGCCCGCCCCCGCCGCAGCTCCTTTAATACACTTTGGTTCTCCGCCTGGCTTTGGACTCTTCTCCTCCTCCACCTCCTCCTCCTCCTCCTCCCGCGCCTCCTCCGCCGCCGCCTCCTCCTCTTCCTCTCCGCGCCTTCGCTCTGTGCCCGGCCGCCCGAGGCAGATCCAGGCGGCGGCGGAGGCGGCGGGCGCAGGAGCGCGGCTCCCGGGGCTGACGCCGCCACTACCACCGCCGCCTGCGCCCGGAGCCCGGCGGCCACCGGACTCGCCGCGCCGATCGGGAGCGGGAGCCGAGGCAGCGCGGAAGCGCGGGGCTCGCCGGGGCCGGCGGGGCGGGCGGACGCGCTGGCCATGCTTCTGGACGCGGGGCCGCAGTTCCCGGCCATCGGGGTGGGCAGCTTCGCGCGCCACCACCACCATTCGGCTGCCGCGGCGGCGGCGGCGGCCGCCGAGATGCAAGATCGCGAGCTGAGCCTGGCGGCGGCGCAGAACGGCTTCGTGGACTCGGCCGCGGCGCACATGGGAGCCTTCAAGCTCAACCCGGGAGCGCACGAGCTGTCCCCCGGCCAGAGCTCGGCATTCACGTCGCAGGGCCCCGGCGCCTACCCGGGCTCGGCTGCAGCTGCCGCCGCCGCCGCGGCGCTCGGGCCCCACGCCGCGCATGTTGGCTCCTACTCCGGGCCGCCCTTCAACTCCACCCGGGACTTCCTGTTCCGCAGCCGCGGCTTCGGGGACTCTGCGCCGGGCGGCGGGCAGCACGGGCTCTTCGGGCCGGGCGCGGGCGGCCTTCACCACGCGCACTCGGACGCGCAGGGCCACCTCCTCTTCCCCGGCCTCCCGGAGCAGCACGGGCCGCACGGCTCGCAGAATGTGCTCAACGGGCAGATGCGCCTCGGGTTGCCGGGAGAGGTGTTCGGGCGCTCGGAGCAGTACCGCCAGGTGGCCAGCCCGCGGACCGACCCCTACTCGGCGGCGCAGCTCCACAACCAGTACGGCCCGATGAATATGAACATGGGTATGAACATGGCAGCGGCCGCGGCCCACCACCATCACCACCACCACCACCACCCCGGTGCCTTTTTCCGCTACATGCGGCAGCAGTGCATCAAGCAAGAACTCATCTGCAAGTGGATCGACCCCGAGCAGCTGAGCAACCCCAAGAAGAGCTGCAACAAAACTTTCAGCACCATGCACGAGCTGGTGACCCACGTCTCCGTGGAGCACGTCGGCGGCCCGGAGCAGAGTAACCACGTCTGCTTCTGGGAGGAGTGTCCGCGCGAGGGCAAGCCCTTCAAGGCCAAATACAAACTGGTCAACCACATCCGCGTGCACACCGGCGAGAAGCCCTTCCCCTGCCCCTTCCCGGGCTGCGGCAAGGTCTTCGCGCGCTCCGAGAACCTCAAGATTCACAAACGGACCCACACAGGTAACTGCGGGACTGGGAGGAGGGACGAGACGCCTGGGGGAGGGAGACCGGGAGAAACGCACCAGTTGTGTGTGTGTGTGTGTGTGTGTGTGTGTGTGTGTGTGTACACGCGCGCGCGGTCGCTGGGCGCCAACCGCCGGCCCGGGCCCTGGGGATGGGAGATGGTTTTGTGTGTGTGCGAGGGGAGAGTGGCTTGTTTTTGTTGGACGCTGAAAGAGTATTCTCGGGCTGAGTTTTTCCATGTGCGGAAATTAAGTTTTTAAATGATCAGCGGAACATCAAATGTACGTTTGGAGGGATGCGATCGCTTCGTTTGCTCAGCCCTGGTTGATAGTTTCCGTTCTAAATAGAACGCACAAAATAAAACTGCTCTCTAACTCGGTGCCCGGGAAGCGAGCCTAGAGAGGATTTTGCCAGCTTGGTTGAATGTGCTTTTCTGCTCCGGGTGTATGTCTGCTTGAGTGGCTTGTGTGTTTTCCTACTTTTTTTTTTTTTTTTTTTTTTTGCTCGGGGTCCAAACGCCCTTCCCCGGGACTGTTTCCCATTAAATGGGTCTGGTGTGAGCCGAAGCTGTAAAGCATTTCTCATTTTTAAAGTGTTTCTAAAGCCCATCTCGGGGTGGGTCGCTGGGCTTTACGGTGGTTTCTCAGCAGTTTGTGAAATTCCATAATGGGCACCCGAGGGTTTGTGACTTCAAACTTGGACCCGCAACCGGGTCAGGGAGAGCCCCAGGCAGCGCGGGCCCGTGGGGGGATCGCGTGAGAAGAGAGAGCCGCAAAAGAACGCGCCTCCCGCCTCATAGATTATTAATCTATGACCAGGTCTCAGCCAAAATCGTGCCAGACGATTTCCTAAAAGAAAGCCAAATGTTTTAGCAACTTCCCTCGTCAATATTTACTCCGAAGTGGGGATGCGCCAGAGGCCTATTGTTCTCTTTTGGGAAGGGAGGGAGCCGAGGTGCGAGACAAGCTTTTAACAAGGTTTAAAATTTGAGAAATTTATTTGCATGAAATGCTTGCTTTCGAGTCCTGTCTCTGAATGGATGTCTTAAAAAAAAAAACAATTTAGGTGCTAATGGAATTTAACGTTAAACGGTCCCCTTTCCAAGTGGAACGACGTTTGAGTTCTCACACCTCTAAATGGCTCCAAGCATTTGGAATTCTGGCAACCGGAAGCGGGGACCACCAGAAAATTAAATGGGGGGGTTTTTAAAGGTTTCCTGGCCTCACTTCCCACCTCCAGCCTGTGCCCCTCTAGCAATCATTAGAAAACTGCATTATCTCTACTGTTTACCTTTTTTCCCCCAACTTATTTTTAGATAAGACTGGAGGTGAAACTAGAACTCTGGTTAATCCAGTGTGCAGAATTTTGGATGAGAAATACTGGCTCATTCACTATTCACAGCCTAGCCCCAAACAACACACAGCAACTCCAAATGTAGCTGCCTACTGGCCCCAGCAAGAAACCGACAGCAGCCCAGCAGCCTGTGTGATTTCCATAATGCCCCAAATATTTTGTCATAATAACAGCTTCTCCATGGCGAGACCAACTTGTTAGAAGCTGCGAATCCAAGAAGCCCTATAGAAAGGCGGGCAGGGCCAGGAGCTCCCCCAAATTGGTTAAAAATGTGAGGAGATAGGCGTCAGTCTGGAAGAAAGTAAAATAAGAAAGGAGTGATCCGGACTGTCAGGTGAGAAAACATTTACTTCCATCTTGGTTCTGACACCGAGGGGATGCGACCTGTTTAGGGGACTCACACCCCTCTCAACCTTCGGCCTGCAAGCCGCTGCCCTGGCCCTGCGCGGCCTAGATTCGGGGACCTGGGTGTCCCGCGCAACAAGCGCAAACAAACCCAGTGTTTGCCGTCCACAGGAGAGAAGCCTTTCCAGTGCGAGTTCGAGGGTTGCGACCGGCGCTTCGCCAACAGTAGCGACCGGAAGAAGCACATGCACGTCCACACCTCCGATAAGCCCTATCTCTGCAAGATGTGCGACAAGTCCTACACGCACCCCAGCTCGCTGCGGAAGCACATGAAGGTACCACCGCGGCGGCCGGGAAGAGGGCAGAGGGCGAGGCCCGCAGCGGCCCAAAACCCTCAGCCAGCCGGGGAGGGTCCCCAGGGGGGAGGGTCCCCAGGGGGCCGGGGCAGCGGGGCGCATTTCTGGGGTGCTCCCCCTCGGGGGGCCTGGCCTCACAGCAGCTGCACTCACACCCAGTCCCCTCTGGTCCCCGCTCCCGGCTTTTGTCTTGCAGGTCCATGAGTCTTCCCCGCAGGGCTCCGAGTCCTCCCCGGCCGCCAGCTCCGGCTATGAGTCCTCCACGCCCCCGGGGCTGGTTTCCCCCAGCGCCGAGCCGCAGAGCAGCTCCAACCTGTCCCCGGCGGCGGCCGCAGCGGCGGCGGCGGCGGCAGCGGCGGCGGCCGCGGTATCCGCGGTGCACCGGGGCGGAGGCTCCGGCAGCGGCGGCTCCGGAGGCAGCTCGGGCAGCGGCGGGGGCGGCGGGGCGGGCGGCGGGGGCGGCGGCAGCTCCGGCGGGGGCAGCGGGACGGCCGGGGGCCACAGCGGCCTCTCCTCCAACTTCAATGAATGGTACGTGTGAGGGACCGGGCCTCTCTCGCTCTCCCCGTCCCACCCCGGAGCAAGCGACCCTCCTGCCCGCCCGGGCCAGGGCACCTTGCGATGGTGGTGTTCAAATTACCAATCTGATTTTTATGATGATGAAAACGATTTTACCAGCAGAAGGATTTTTAAACCTTTTTTTTAAAGAAAACAAAAACAAAACAAAATCTAGGTATGAAAAGCAAAAATAATCCCTTGCAGAATTTCTGAAGCTGAAAACATAAAATAAGAAATGAAAATTTAAAAATAACCCCCCCCAAGATATTGAATCAAACGACCCTGCTAACCCTCCTCCCCACTGTCCTCCCCACCCTGCTCCCGATCTTCTGACAAACTGTACATAGCGGACTCTTCTCTGAGGCGATTTTAATGGCTTCTTGGTGTATAGAAGTTTGTCCATTTGTAAACTCCGGATTGCTTTCCTTCCAGCCTTCCTCCTCTCCCCTTCCCCAAGTGATGGGCTTTTTCTTTTCTCTTTTTAGTTTACCCAGTTTCTTTTTTAAGTAATGTGGAAGAAAATGGTTTATTTTGTATTGTGGTATTGAATATTGTGTTCCTTTTTATGAGGCAACTTGATTGTAAACTTCATGCAACTATAGACTGGAAGAAAAAAAAAAGCCGTGCCAAAGTCTCCCTTCTGTTTCTTCAACACCGACCCATAGCGCGCACACACACACTCCACCACCACCAACGCTTGTGAATGTATTTTTCTGTTAGCTGGGTTTACATGTGATGTTTTAGTGCTTTTGCAAGTTCAATTTGTTAGTTCCTGTATGAGAGATTGTGGGGGGAAAATAAACTGTTGTGCCGTTAGCTTTTTCCGTAATAACACCCTTCCTTCTGTAAATACCCGTTACCATATTTATCCATTTGTAATTAAATTATGGTATTAACTTGCTACAGAGGAAACAATATTTATAAAGAATGTTTCTTAACTATAAATATGTACAATTGTGGGCATAAACTGTTTCAGATTTTTTATTTGAAGGTTTTAAGTGGTTTGATCATTTCTTGTGATGTTTTGAGAGTAATGCATACAGAAATATAATAAAATGTGTTGAAACTGCATGAACATACTATTTTTTCCTAGCAGAGTTATTGAAGGAAATGTGAAGGAGGCAGCTTGCGGGTTGACATGGGAATGGGTCAGGGCGCCGAGGATATGGGAAGTACTTCCATGCATTCTGGGGAGGAAGGCGGACTTATGCAGAGAAAGGAGACCAAACTAACCCTTTGGCAGAAAGTCTCAAAATTATTTTCTATGTCCTTTGTTTAGTAGCTGAGAGTGAATTAAATTTTTGGAAAGCCCCTGTAAGGAATGGCGGCTGGAACCTTCAGAGTTTCTAATGGCTCCATTATCTGAGGGAATGCCTTTCTTTCTTTCAGCTATTTGGACTGGATTTAAGAGCACTAAACATTTCCTTATTCTTTGTTTTCCCCTTCCCTGCCCCCTTCCTCTCCCTCCCTCTGAAAAGCTGAGGTACAGTTATTTTTAATTGCACGTTTAAAACTGAGTTGAGTACTTTGTTTTTGAACTTGGCCCAATGATTATAGTTTAAAAGGGCCTGTTTCTACCAGGAGGGTTTTTTTTTTTCCTTGAAATTTTAAGCACTGAGCTTGCTCAAGAAATCCTGCTTATCTTAAGCAAATCGGCTGTGCACCAATAATTAGGATGTTCAAGAGAAAGTGATAGACTACATTTTAATTTTTCTTTTAAGAGTATAGACAGGGAAGCAACAAACCTGGCACTGAGCAAAAAAGAACCTTTGCAAGAATTAAGTAATATAAAAATAGAATAAGATACAAAGACTAACATTGCCAGGTGGAAGCGAGCTGGTGCACCAACCACCAGCCTTTCTGGAAGGTTTGCAATTTTACTCTCCCCCCCACCACACACACACACACACACACACACACACACACACACACACACACACCCCGGGAGTTGGTCAGTTTTCAAACAAGATGCTCTAAGCAAAAATAATTGTAATAACCAAGGAACAGGGATGGGGAAAATTATTTCTAAGTCCCTGAACTATCAAGACATCATCTCCTTTCCCTGGGTGTCCCTGGGGCTGGGAGAGGCCCCGGGCGGCTAGGGAGCTGCCCGCGCAGCGGTGAAAAGACTGGGGTGGCCTGGGTAGCGCACCTCGGTGCCATAGCCCCACACGCACAGTGCTGCGCCCGCCGAGCCAGCTGCACCGGGCCTTCGGTGGCGACCGCTGCTTCCTCCCTCTTCAGCCCTCAGCTGAGCCGCAGGGCCGGGCAGGGCAGGCTGGAGGGCTTTGGGGGGAGAGTGGGACAACAGTGACCTCCGGAGGCCATGCTACCTGTTTAAAGGGGGGGAGGGAAGGACTGCATCCAGCGTGTGTGTGTGTGTGTGTGTGTGTGTGTGTGTGTGTGTGTGTGTCCCCGTGTCCGCCTGTGTGGGGCTCAGAGGGTGAGCTAGGCTGGACTCCCCAGCGGCCCTGCAAACTAAGCGCCAACTCCTGAAGCAATCAACCCTCTATTAAAAACAAATTTATAACCCCTAATAATATTAAGCAAAATTATTAAAATAATTGGCATATGTTACTGATCCTTGGGAGAGTTCATTGAACACATTATAAGCTGCGAGGAAAATCGTTTAGGGTTTTCAAAAGCCCCTCACCCTGGGGGAAGGGAGACAAGGAGTCAGATTAAATATTCATCATAACTTGGGCAAGAATAAAACGGCCTGTTCCAAATATTTTCAACTTTATAATGGGGGGAGGAAATTGTTGGTTCTGAGACACCTCCCAAATTTAAGAAGTATGGAATGGGGGGGGTGCAACTGTCGCATCATCTCAAGCCTTGGGGCTTCTCGAGGCAAGAAGGAAAGGACGAAGGATCAGGATGGCCCAGCCTGGAGGATGCTCCATCTCTTTCCAGATGGAGTGGTGGAGAGCTACCGGAGGCCCCTTTGGGTCAGGGACGCTGATCTTCGTTTTCAGCAAGAAAATAAAATGTGAAGGGACAAGGCGAAGAAGATGCCGCTTGGAGGTGGTTTCCTAGTCCCCTTAAGAGGCACCGAAGCCGGCGGGAGCAGCTTTCCTGCAAAATGGCTCCCGGTCCCTGGGCCCCTGGGCTTTGTCCAGACAAGTCACCAGCCCAAGGATGTAGCCCAGTCTCCCTCTTTCGCCTCCCTCTTCGGCCCTTCTAATCGGGGGGACTGGATGACGGGAGAGGGAGATGACAGAAATGTTAAGGGTATCAAAGATGCCATCTTCGCTCCACTAAGGAGGCGCGCGGGGGCTTGCGGCCCCAGGGCCTCGCGCAGCGACCTGGCGCCGGGGCGGGTGGGGGCGCGGGCGTCCTGCCTCCCTCCCCTCCCCCCACGCGTCTAAACGGACCTGATGCTAACTTGCCCTCGCCTTGACTCCGGAGCCACAAAACCGAAGCCCGTCCTCGCCTCCCCCGGGGACCCGAGCTGCGCCGTGGTGCCTGCCCGCGGGGCTGCGGGCCTGCCGCGGCCGGAGCGCGGTTGCTGGCCGCTGCCGCAGCCAACTTGAACTTCAGTGCGCCCGAGCTCGCTCCTTCGCGCTGCGCTCATCCTCCTCCGAACACCTCCCCGCAGCGCCAGAGCCGCTGTATCCCGAGGCAGCTGGAGCCCCCTCGGGAGGCCCATCATTATTATTATTAATTATCGTGATCCTCACTGCATTATTAATGACCACAATGATCAGTGGCATCGGTATCAACTTCGCCCAGTTCAGCGATGTCCTCCGAAGTCCCCGGCGGGGAGGAGGTCACCACCGGACCAGAGGCCGCGTCGGTTCTGCTCCAGGCGTGGGCAAGGGGTGGCTGCTAGGGGTCGGCCGGGCGGGACGCAAGTCAAGGAAACGCGTCCCAGGCCCTGCACACCCGTCCCACGCGGCCCCGGCCCCTTTCCTCTCGGCCGGCACCTTCCTCGTTCTTCCTCCACCCCACCCCCGAGCCCCTTTGTCTCTTTTTCAGACGGATGTTTTCAGTCTCAAGTGATTTTATTTTCTGAACAAAACCCTGAGATCAAGGGCAGATCACCGGCTGGACCGGAGGCTAAGGTTTTCCTAGACGCTCCCCCCACGTCTCTGGGTTGGCTAGGATAGCCTGCGACCTCAAAGTGACCAGTTGATTGCCTGGGTCTTGGGACTGGGGGAGGTGTGTCCCGGCAGGTGAGTAGCCTGGGGGGCTAGTAGTCCCAAGAGGCCTGAGGACCCACCAAGCACTCACGAGGGACTTAGGTCCTGCCCTCCCCAACATCACACCACCAAAATAATTCAAAGGGTGCACTAGGCCTGCTTCCAAGGGCTAAGAAATAAAGGCCTCGAAATAACACCGCGTAAGCCAGGCATGGTGGCAAAACCCTGCAATCCCAGTAACTTGGGAGGCTGAGACAGGAGGATCGCAGGTTCGAGGCCAGTCTCAGCAATTTAGTGAGACCCTCAGCAACTTAGCAAGACCCTGTTTCAAAATGAAAAATAAAAAAGGCTGGGGATGTATGTAGCTTGGAGGTAGAATGCACCTCGGTTCAACCCCCAGTATAAAAAAATAATACCCCATCAAGACTTGGTTGAACTTTTGGATCCTTTATTTATTTATTTTGCTTTGATAGACACGTGCCTGGGAAAGCGACCCTTGCGATCCAAAGTAGGGGTTCAAGAACTACTTTGTGGATTGACTGGTTGCAGTATGATATGGCGCGGGTACCACAGAAACTTAAGAGTTCTTCAGCCCACAGCTACCCCCAGCAGACCGCA
>PVJS01006086.1:0-12500 GCA_004027185.1 Glis glis | reverse complement strand
AGGGAGTTTTCAGCAAGACTTCTGCCTCTGTTCTTGATATGCATTTGAAAATAAAGCCCTTCTTGAACTGACTTTTTAAAAATCAAAACTGTATAAATCAACAGTAAATCCCACGAAGCCGATTCAGCTGTGTTAAAGGAGAAAGGAGGGAAAGGTAAGCCCGTTTCTACCATAGACTATGTAGAAATGTGTTGCAACCCATGCCAGAAAAAAAGAAAATCAGCCATGCTAGAATAATTTCTAGTAGGATTCTGATCCTTAAAGTTTGGGACAAAATAAGCCCATATTTCACATCACTGTCAATAGGTCCCAGCTCTGAAGTCTCCTGAGAATTCTGTTTCACTTACACTTTTCAGCCCAAACTTTTTTTTTCTTCACACAATGATTTATTATGTAGGTAATTTTAGGGGATACAGTTTACAGCTTGAATTATTAGACTGAACACCTCTGGCTGACACCACTGTGCCTTTTTTTTTTCTGCCTGCAGCTGTGAGTCACAACCCCGTTTTCATACCCAACCGCTGCACATTCCTTCACAATGTATACTTCCTTCTTGCAAAGATCAAACATGCTTTGGTCAAAGTGTTTATTTTAAAATACAGGAAAATTAAAACTAAACACAGCTCTACTGAAAAATCCCCCAATGGATCATATTTTCCTCCTCCTGTGCCCACAAAAAAAGTAACAGATTGCACAACTTTCTGAAATAAAAAATTTTGAATTGAAGGAGAACACACAGGCACATAGAGACACAGTTGTCATTTTGCTATTGAAACACACCAGAAAATCTCCCACTTCTGTTCATATTTGGATTCATGTTTGGATGTCTTTAGTCTTTACCATAAAAACATCACAAGCCACAAAATCACAACATATCATTAAGAAGATGCTGAAAGGCACCTACTTTATTCACCCACCTACACAATCCTCCTTCCTAGTTTATTTTTCATCTAAGTCTTTTTTTCTTCTTCTTCTTTTAGTTACATCTTCCAGAATGTAACATTAAGGGGAGAGGGATATTTTTGAAGTATTTGCAAAATGGAAAACAAAAGATCTCTCAGTACCTCAGAAACAAGTTAACAATTCCCAAGCATCTCTGTAGGTCTTTGGTGTACATACTTGTTTCCTTTTTCTTTCAAATGAAGGGGGGAAAATACAAGGTTGAATCACTCTTTTTCAACACCTAAACTCTGTAAAGTGGATTTTAACTGTAGGTTTGGTGGATAAACTCCCCTTCTGCAGCCCACTATCTGATTGCTTTCTTCAAACTTCTCTCTCCGCCTTGGTGAAAGAGACATAGACTTCGGCCAGCTCCTCTCAGAAGCAATTTACTCAGCTTCTCAGCCACACAGTTCTTTAAAGGGGAAGAAACTGTTGGGCTGTTTTTAATCAAGTTTGGAAGCTGAATCTTTTCCCTCCTCTGACTGTGCCCAGGGGTGGATCCAGCTGAATGTCTGGCGCTGTGGGCAGCGGGCTCAGCCACCGTTCAGACACAACACCAAAGAATGGCATTGAAATAATCGCGTGTGGCAGAAATGTTTAAAACATATTAACCTCTTTTCCTTCCCATACTTCTGAGCTGAAAGGCAGAAGACGCCAAAAGGAACTCTCAAGTAATACTCATTCACCTACAGAAGGCAAACGAAGAACAATAAAGAGGCTTGGTACTTTGAAAATGTACTCTACAAAATCTTTCAAATTAGATACTGCTTAGGATCCATGGCAGTCAAGATTTTTTAGAATTTGTTTGGTTAAGACTTTTCTAGATTTAGTGATAAGCAATTAACAGATCAGACTTTTCTTTCTAGGAAAAATTGGAGGGGATATAGAAAATCATATTTATGTGATCCTCTTCTTCCTCATCTTTAAGGGGAGAGGCATTTAATGGATATTATTTGGACTTTTTTTTTTTTACTTTGAAGAAAGAAATAAAAATATTTAGCTTTCATACACTATTGAAGATTCTTTGCAAGGGTGGAGGGAGAATCAATGATTTTCAAGACCAAGATCAAAACAAAGAATCAGATTACAGTCTTCCTTGAAAATACATTTCTTTCTTTGCTAGATTTTCAAATGATCTGCTTGGTGATTCTTTGTTTATTTGAACAATCTCTTCAAATTAAAGTGCATTGAATATTTCCTCCCAGATAGCTTCAGTATAGACACACAAATATTTCTAAAAGTTTCAAATGAAAATCAAAGACTTTTTATAAAGACTTAGCCAACATTTTACATTATGGCCAATCCAACTTGTTGTGAACTTCATGTTTGGTAGATTATCAGATACATTAAAATTTCTCACCTTCAAAATGTCAATTTTTCTGTTAATTTTGTACACTTAAGAAACTAATTTTATGATATACAATTTGGGGTATATGATTTAATTTTCATTTAAAAATCCAAATGAATTAATTTTTTAAAACTGGATTTGGACCAGAGGGGAGACATCAGCAAAAAGTCTTAAGGTATTGATCAAACTACCTTCCAATATATCTCAACTACCTTCCAGTTTACACACACACACACACACACAGCCACCCCCCCCACACACACACACCCTCCTTGAAAAAATGTTTCAACTGAAGAGAGCTATAATTATTAGCCCTGTGACTACAAATTGCCTTGTAGAAGAGTCTAACATAGCTATTTTATAAGATGGCAAAACTATCATCAAAATTTTCTGGGTGACATTTTTCTAAATCTTTAGGTGATAATTTACCAATTTTGAAATGTAACAAATGATTCACTTTATTGGGCAAGATATTGTTCCACCTATTTTTTAACATAGAGATTGGACACAAGGGTGCTACTCTAACTTATATAAGTTCTCTTTTTTTATGCACTCGAGTTCATTTGTAGATAATCTGCTATTCTCTTGTGCCCACAACATTCTTGCATTTGAAAATTGAATGTTGAGTACTGGGATTGGAAACCAAACCCAGTGCCTTGTGTGGAAGCAAAAGATGTTTCCCTCTGACATATGGTGCTTTGAGTGTCTTTTCTGCTAAGCAATCTCAGAGCTAAATTAGTCTCATCATTTGCTTTTTTCCCCCAAGGTTTGTGGTCCAAGTGGCAGCTCTCCCTGCAATAGACCAGAGGCTCTGTCCCGTTTTGGGACTGTCACCTATTTCTTTGCTTCGAGTTTCACTTGCTGTTTAAAATGCCATAAAATAAGTTTTAAAAATCATTTTTAAGAGAGCACTTTCAAGAAGCACTTCCTTTCCTGCTGCCGGACAGCGCTGCTCCCCAACCTCTTGGCTGGAACCCTTGCTTTCGATTTGTTTCCTTCATTTCCCTAACGAACCGGCTCTTTTGCGCACTTTAATTCTGCTTCAAAAATGCACCGTCTCTGCCCTGAATCTTTCTCTGAAACAAATTGCTATCGAAAGTGTATCAGATTCGTTCCAATATGGGATTTGGATCAATATTCCCATGCTACAAAGATTTTTTAGAAATTGCTTTTGTTGCAGAAAGCCACACTTTTGCAATGTAGTCTCAGTGGAAGGAGGGCTGCCTGCGTTTCTCATCACAAACAAAAAGTCGTGAGGTCTGTCTGCTTAGCCCTCCCTTTATTATTATTTTCAGCCTGCGTATCATTACCTAACTGGTATGTGTTCTTCTGTCCAGCTCTTGATGATCTAGTTGAATTCTAGACATTGTGCCAAGAAGTGTATTGGAAGCAGATAAGTAGGTATAATACAAATGCGTTTTGTTAGACCTGATGGATGCCATTTTTCTTTTAATAGGTTTGTAGCAAACTAACACAATAACACAATGTATTTCCTTTCAAGGTACATTGTTGAAATAGGTCTATTAAGAGCGCGTTGAGCTATTTCTCGCTTCTATTGAACAGTCTGTTGCTCAGACACAACAGCCAACAAACGCCAGCTGCTTCAACAAAAGTAGAAACCTAACCCTTTTATGTAATGTTTTAACAGAAAGGGTAGCTCTGTTTAATTAAAAACATTGATGATTCAGTGAAACAATGGAAACTCAAGTTCAAGTGGTGCTCTATTGATTTAAGATGATTTTCACTAGCAATGGGTATAATTCATTTTTCCCCCAGCGCTCTCCTTGTAAAGGGGCTCCTTTTTGGGGGCATTATTTGGGTGAATAGGAAAAGACAGAGATGGCTATTGCCTTAGAAACCTGATTAACGCACATTGCTTTGAGGGTAAGGTGTTTAATTTATAAGTGCACCCCATATTTTTTGTCAGTTTATTCGCGGTGGGGAAGCTTTGAAAGTAGCTCCTCTCAGCAGGTTAAAAAGTGAAGTCTACGTCCTGGCATTTCAACGTCTTTGTTATTGTGTCAAGCAAGTTGTTGAAAACTGCATGCCCGGAATACTAAGGTTGGGCAGCCTAGAGGCGGCGTGTGTGTGTGTGTGTGTGTGTGTGTGTGTGTGTTCACACGCGCGCCCCTGGGCGCAGGGCTGTATGTGCGAGGACAATTATTTCCATCAGCTGCTCGCTGGCCCGCGCCCGCCCGACTGCTCCTCTTTTTAGAACCCGCGGCCTCTGGGCTTCTGGGCTTTGAACTCTGGAACTGAAGCAGGACGAATCCTCCATTGGAGACTCTCTCCTTGGGACTGTCGCACTCTCTCTGCCCGGGCGCTCGATCAAGGGGACCCAGGTCGCCCCGCCCCGGCAGGGGAGCCCTCGAGGGCCGCGGGGTGTCGGGTTGGGGGTTGCTGAGACCCCCGAGGGGCTGGCCGGGCGGCCTGGGGTCCAGGTGGGCGGGACGGGTGCTTCCTCCGCCGCGGCGCTGTCCTGCCCCGGGCCCCGCGAGTGGCCGCGTCCCGCACCCCTTTCTGCCCAACTCCGGGACCCCCGGGATGGAGGGGACTGGAGGGGACACAGCTCCAGTAACTCCCTCGGGCAAGACAACTGCAGAGCCGGCCGGGGGCCCCCTTCTCCGCCCCCGAGGGAGCGGGGCGACTGGACCTTCCCAGCCCCGAGTCCCCAGGGTGGCCGCAGAGCAGAGGACGAGGCCCCGGTGGGGACGAGGCCTGGAGGTCGCGGCTGGAACCCCGGGACAGACCGGCCAGAAAGGGATCGCAGAAGGGCACGTCCGCACGGGCCTGCAGGCCCAGAGTGAATTATTTAAGCTGTTCCTGGTGTTTAAAGAGGTTTTTCAGTTTTTAAAGAATGTTGTAAAAAAATATCAGCCCTTGTTAACTCCCTCATTACATGCTTTTTCCCCCCTCGGTTGAACAAGCCCTATTTCCTGAGACGGAGGGGGCGATGTAAGTGTTTAAACATGTGTCAAGTGTCTTATAAATAATACAAATTCATAAAGAAGAGGAGGGAATTTAGCTGATACCTGAAGGACTTCGCCCAGCTACATTTCCCTGCGAGGTTATTTTTGGCGGGGGAATTGTAGGCAGAAAACCAACCGGCCCGGGGTTGTGGCACCTCGTGGAGCTCTCGCCTTTCCTTTGAATGTGTACGTAGTCATCCCTGACCAGGAGCTGGTAGGAGCCTTTGTCCATCCATCAAAGAAGTCCAAGTGCTCCGCGCAGGCTACATGAGAGGGGTTCATACTTAGTATTCTGGAGTCGCCAGTCATTTCTTCCCAACTTCTATGCCTTCCCCTAGTTTTTCTTTTTTGTTCTTTGTTCCTCAAAGTATCTATTGCTATGACATTGCTATGACTCCCCCCTCTCTAGGTTAGAATGAGGGTTAGTGCTGCTTCCAGCTAAAAAGAGTAGGAAAGTCAGGTGTGGTGGCACACGCCTGTAATTCCAGTACTTGGGAGGCTGAGACAGGAGGATCGCAGGCTTGAGGCCAGCTGCAGCAACTTAGGGAGGCCTTTAGTAACTTAGCAAGACTTTGTTTCAAAATTAAAAATCAAATAAGGGCTGGGAGTGTAGCTCAGAGGTAGAATGCCCCTGTGTTCAATTCCTAGTACCAAAAAAACAAAAACAAAAAACCCCAGGAAAGATGAGATTTAGGCTTTCATTTAAGTTTTTGTATTCATTCTCTCACATAGAAATGTGTGTGTGTGTGTGTGTGTGTGTGTGTGTGTGTGTGTGTGTGTTACTGGAGATTGAACCTAGGGACATTCTACCTTCAAGTTATATACCCAGGACTTTGATTTTTTTTTTTTTATTTTGAAACAGGGTCTCACTAAGGTGTTGAGGCTGGCCTTCAATCTTCCTGTGATCCTCCTGCCTCAACCTCCTAAGTACTGGGATTATAGGCATGCAGCACCAGCTATAGAAAAGCTTTCAAAAATGTTTTCCCAACATATTTTGGGAACTGAGGAAAGTAAGTGCAAGTATTATTTTGTTTTCTCTTTTGTTTCTGTGGTGCTGGAGATTGAACCCAGGGGCATTTTACCTCCAAGCTACTCCCCCAGCCCTATTTTATTTTTTATTTGAAACAGGGTCTGCTAAGTTGTTGACAGCCTCACTAAGCTACTGAGGCTGTCCTTGAATCTGCGATCCTCTGTCTCAGTCTCTCAAGTACTGGGATTACAGGCCTGCGCCTCCACACCTGACTCAAAGTATTATTTTTACAGTGAAATAACATATACTGTGTGGAAATTAAACTTTAGTGTTTGTCCCTCATCCTAGAAAAAAGAGTTAGTGTTAACCCTACACTTCAGTTCATTAGATGACATTTTTCATACTAGCTGTAATTATGAGAAAGATTTCTGTGGGCAACAAACAAACAAATAAACAAAAAACTCCATGAGTAGTGTGTGTGTGTGTGTGTGTGTGTGTGTGTGTGTGTGTGTGTTTCTTCTTGTGGTACTGGGGATTGAACCTGGGGCATTCTACCTCTGAGTTACACCCCCAGTCCTATTTTATTTTTATTTTGAAACAGGGACTCACTAGGTTGATGAGAGTCTCACTATTTGCTGAGGCTGTCCTCAAACCTGTGATCCTCCTGTTTCAGCCTCCCAAGTACTGGGATTAGAGGCATGAGCCACCATGCCTGGCTTTCAGTAAGTAGTATAATTGTTTTTAATGTAGTTAACAAAAATTGACTACATTACAGATTTGAGGAATAGATTACAAATTCACCTTTCTAAGTATTCCTCAAAATTCTTTTTTTTTTTTCATACTGGGAATTGAACCCACAGGCATTCTACCTCTCAGCTACACCTCCAGCACTTTTTATTTTTTAATTTTGAAACAGGGTCTTGCTAAGTTACTGAAGGTCTCATTTAGTTGCTGAGGCTGTCCTTGAATTTGGATCCTTCTGTCTCAGCCTCCCAAGTACTGGGATTACAGGTGTGCACCACCACACCCAGCTTCTAAGCATGGAAGTTCTTTATTTCTAAATCAAGCTACCTGATCTTGTCATTGCTTAAAATAAATACATTTTAGGAGCTGGATATGGTGGTGCACGCCTGTAATCCCAGTATTTGGGAGGCTGAGACAAGACGATCATAGGTTCGAGGACAGCCTCAGAAAATAGTGAGATTCTCATCAACCTAGCAAGATCCTGTTTCAAAATAAAAATAAAATTGGGCTGGAGATGTATCTGGAAGGTAGAATGCCCCTGAGTTCAACCCCCAGTACCAAAAAAAAAAAAAAGATAAATACATTTTAGTTGATTTTCTCATCTAAATACATTTCGTGTGATTTGCTTCCTATCCTTTCAACTGTTCTTGTATGAACCCCAGTGATGGAAACAGTTTAGACTATATATTTAGGGCATAGTCGAGGCTGTTCCTTTTTCCATTATTCTTACTCAGACACAAATTTGGGTTCACACAGATCATTCCTCAAATTGCAGATAAAAACTTTGCTGAACTTAACAAATGCCTTTTCTTTTTGGTACTGGGGACTGAATCCAGGATATTCAATATCCAGTACCAAATCCCTTTTTACTCTGAGATGGTCTCATTAAGGAACTTGGAATTCTTGTGCCTCAGTCTCTTGAGTAGCTGGGATTACAGGCATGTGCCAGTATGCCCAGCATCATGGTCTCTCTCTCTCTCTTTCTTTCTTTCATTCTTTGTGGTACTGGGGATTGAACCCAGGGGCTTTCTACCTCTGAGTATACCCAGCCCTATTTTTTATTCTTTATTTTGAAACATGGTCTCACTAAGTTGCAGAGGACCTCACTAAGTAGCTGAGGCTGGCTGCGAACCTGCAATCCTCCTGTCTCAGCCTCCCAAGTACTAGGATTACAAACGTGCGCCACCATGCCTGGCTCATGGTGTCTCTTTATAGGAAAAGATATGTAGCACTTAGTATAGTGTCAGCTATTTATTCTCTGTGGTGGGGTTAAGGCAATTATGGAAAATAATTAAATAATACAAAGTAAGCAATACTAAAGTGTGAAAAGTGGCTGAGTAATACAATGTATAGTAAGTTCCTTAAAAGAGATACCAATAAATTGATATAGATGTTCAAAGATGGACAAGATAACATCAGAAACTGTAGAAAGATTATATATAAAGAAACATTTAGACTAGCAGCATACTTCTCAACAGACATGTATGAAGACAAAGGAATGGCATTTTGAAAGAACTGAAAGAAGCTGGGCGTGGTGGCTCATGCCTGTGATCCTAATACGTGGGAGTCTGAGACAGGAGGATCACAGGTTTGAGGCCAGCCTCAGCAACTTTGCAAGGCCTTCGGCAACTTAGTGAGACCTTGTTTCAAAATAAAAAATAAAAATAGAACTGGGAGTGTAGCTTGGAGGTAGAATACCTCTGGGTTCAATCCCTAGTACCACTAAAAAAAAAAAAAAAAAAAAAAAAAAAAAAAAAAAAAAAAAAAAAAAAAAAAAAAAAAAAAAAAAAAAAAAAAAAAAAAAAAAAAAAAAAAAAAAAAAAAAAAAAAAAAAAAAAAAAAAAAAAAAAAAAAAAAAAAAAAAAAAAAAAAAAAAAAAAAAAAAAAAAGAAAGAAAGAAAGAAAAAGAACATAACTGTAACCCCAAATCCCATACCCAGCTAAACTATTACTAAAAATGAGGGCTAAACAAAAACAATTTCAGACCAAAAAAAAAAAAAAGTAGAAATTTACCTTTCACATACCTCTGATAGTTATTACAGAGGAAGACATCTATTAAACACATAAGAAAGTAGGCCGCAAGAAGACATGGTGTGCAGAGAAATTGACTGTCAACATGTGGGAATATTGGAATGATTATTGCATATATGAAATAATAATAATGACTAACTTAGGGTGTTTAAAAATACTGGGGGCAGTTGTACGCCAGGGTGCCAGATGTTGTTCCCAAAGTATAAGCTGTCTCACCTGACCACTCTGCCCCCACCCTCAAACCAGCTGAAGAGAAAACTGAAAGACACAAATGGAGAGATTATCCGTGAGAGCCTGGCTTAACCAGGCGTATCGGTTTCAGTGTAACGACCCAAACCGCCGAGGCTCATCGAAGGGCCTGCCTTGATTCATTGGCCCTATGCAAGATCAGCAAATATCTATCCAAATTTCAGACCCACTTCCAGGAACTCACTCTTAAGAGCCGTGGTCATAATTGGGCCCCTTTTCTTCTAGTATTACATTTCCTTTTTTTTTTTTTTTTTTGCAGTACTGGGGATTAAACCCAGGGGCATTCTGCCTCTGAGCTACACCCCCAGCTCTTTTTATATATTTTTTTTGTTTAGAAACAGGGTCTCGCTAGGTTGCTGAGAGTCTCTCTACATTGCTGAGGCTGTCCTTGAACCTGCTATCTTCTGGTCTCAGCCTCCCAAGTACTAGGATTATAGGCATGTGCCACCATGCCCAGCTTGATTATAGTTCAATACATAACTCTACTATTAAAGTAGTTTCTTTTGGGGGTGGGGGATAGGGGTCTTGCCATTTTGCCCAATCATATTGAATTCATAATCCTCCTGCCTCATCCTCCTGAGTAGCTGGGATTATAGTCCACCAAACCGAACCCAAAGATATTTCTTTTATTTTTATTTATTTATTTATTTATTTATTTATTTATTTATTTATTTTTGCAGTACTGGGGATGGAACCCAGGGGCATTCTACCTCTGAGCTACACCCCCAGCCCTTAATTTTTAATTCTTTTTTTTTTGGCGGTACCCGGGAATGAACCCAGGCAGGGGTTTCTACCTCTGAGCTACATCCCCAGCCCTATTTTTTTTTTTTTTGCGTTACCAGGGATTGAACCCAGGGGCGTTCTACCTCCGCGCTACACCCCCGGCCCCATTTTTTTTTTATGCTTTATTTTTGAAACCGGGTCTCACGAAGTTGTGGAGGGCCTCACTAGGTAGATAGATAGATAGATAGAGAGAGAGAGAGAGAGAGAGAGAGAGAGATGCGCACATGCGCGCTGAGGCTGGCCGCGAACCCAGATCCTCCGGTCTCCACCTCCCAAAGTACTGGGATTACAAGCGTGCGCCACCACGCCCGGACCTATTTTTTATACTTTATTTTGAAACAGGGTCTCACTAAGTTGCGGAGGTCTCACTAAGTAGCTGAGGATGGCCGCGAACCCGGATCCTCTGGTCTCCGCCTCCCAAGTACTGGGATTACAAGCGTGCACCACCACACCTGGCTCTTATTCTTTATTTTGAAACAGGTTCTCACTAAATTGCAGAGGGGCTCACTAAGTAGCTGAGACTGGCCATGAACCCAGATCCTCCTGTCTCAGCCTCCCAAGTACTGGGATTACAAGTGTGCACCACCATGCCTGGCTTCTTTTAAAGATTTTATAAACTTTAAGAATCCCTATATGTAAACTGACCAAGAAATAAGAGAAATACCCTCAAATTACCCATATCAGAAATGAAAGACATCAAATGTAAAATCAGTTGTCTATTATTTGGGGGGGGGGTGCTGTGGATTGAACCCAGGGCCTCAAGCATGCTCAAACAGCCCCAGCCCAAGTTTCCAGCAAATTTCACAACTCAGATAAAATGGACAAATTTCTTGAAAATCACAAACACCAAAAATGACAAAGAATTTAAAATCTAGTAGCTCTATATTTAGTAAAGAATTTGAGTTTATATAGACCTTTCCATTTCAATAGAAATAGAAAAATCACTTGACAAAATTCAACTCTTGTTCATGGTAGAAACTCTCAGCCAACTAAGAATAGGCCATGCTCTTCAACCAGCTAAAGAACGTCTACAAAAACTCTATAGCCAAGCCGGGCGTGGTGGAGCACGCTTGTAATCCCAGTACTTGGGAGGTGGAGACTGGAGGATCCGGGTTCGCGGCCAGCCTCAGCTACTTAGTGAGGCCCTCCGCAACTTTGTGAGACCTGGTTTCAATAAAGGATAAAAAATAGGGCTGGGGGTGTAGCTCAAATGTAGAATGCCCCTGGGTTCAATCCCCGATAACACACACACACACACAAAAACCTCTATAGCCAACATAATACTCAATAGTAAAAGACTGAATACTTTCTCCCTAAAATTGGGAATAAGCCGGGCGTGGTGGTGCATGCTTGTAATCCCAGTACTTGGGAGGCTGAGACAGGAGGATTGCAGGTTCAAAGCTAGCCTCAGCAACTTATTGAGGCTGTCAGCAACTTAGGGAGACCCTGTTTCCAAAAACAAAATAAAATAGAGCTGGATGTGTAGCTTGGAGGTAGAATGCCCCTGAGTTTAATCCCCAGCACCACAAAAAATATTAATAAATAAAATTTAAAAGGTCTGGGGGTGTAGCTTAGAGGTTAGAATGCCTACGGGTTCCATTCCCAGTACCAAAAAAAAAAAAGGCTAATAAGATACTAATATGATAGAAGTTTATTTCTCTTTTATATAATAATTCAAGGAATGTAGGTGGATTTTGTTCTAGGAAGCCATCCTAGAGAGACAGACCAGTTGGGTAGTTTATTTATTCTCAATTGTAGCTTATAAGATTGTTCTTTTTTTTTTTTTTTTTTTTTTGCGGTACCGGGGATTGAATGCAGGGGCGTTCTACCTCTGCGCTACACCCCTGGCCCTATTTTTTTTTTTTATACTTTATTTTGAAACCGGGTCTCACGAAGTTGCGGAGGGCCTCACTAAGGAGAGAGAGAGAGGAAGGGAGAGGGAGAGAGAGAGAGAGAGAGAGAGAGAAAGAGCTGAGGCTGGCCGCGAACCCGGATCCTCGGGTCTCCGCCTCCCAAAGTACTGGGATTACATGCGTGGGCCACCACGCCCGGCCATAAGATTGTTCTAGATTGTAACAACTGTAGCTTGTAAGATTGTTCTAGATGATAGATTATAACAACTGTAGCTTGTAAGATTGTTTTAGATTGTAACAACTATAGCTTGTAAGATTGTTCTAGATTGTAACAACTGTAACTTGTAAGATTGTTTTAGATTGTAACAATTATAGCTTGTAAAATTGTTCTAGATTGTAACAATTGTAGTCTGTAAGATTGTTTTAGATTGTCACAATTGTAGCTTATAATATTGTTCTAGATTGTAACATCTAGCCTGCTAGTGTGAAGGATACATGCCTGGTATCTTTTTTTTTTTTTTTTTTTTTGCTGTATGGGGGATTGAACCCAGGGGCGTTCTATCTCCGTGCTACACCCCCGGCCCTATTTTTTTTATACTTTTATTTTGAGA
>PVJS01006085.1:0-61414 GCA_004027185.1 Glis glis | reverse complement strand
GCCCTATTTTTTATACTTTATTTTGAAACCGGGTTTCACGAAGTTGCGGAGGGCCTCACTAAGTAGAGAGAGAGAGAAAGAGAGAGAGAGAGAGAGAGAGAGAGAAGAGAGAGAGAGAGAGAGAGCTGAGGCTGGCCGCGAACCCGGATCCTCCGGTCTCCACCTCCCAAAGTACTGGGATTACAAGTGTGCGCCACCATGCCTGGCTGAAGCACTTTTATTTTCAAATAACCCAATCACAATTATTGGCCTTGTAAAGTAGCATTGCCCCTATTTTACAAGAGAGGAAACTGAGGCTCGGTGGGGGAAGGCCTGAGCACAGACACCACTGGAAGGCACTGAGGACTCCCACGCTGTGCTCCACCCGCCCAGGCTCCCGCTCAGACCTCAGGGACAGTGTGTGACAATTCCCGGGAGCATTCTGTCCACAAAGGAAGTGTCTGGACCTCGAATAGTCCTGGCGGTGTGTGACTCTCACAAGGAGGAAAAGTCGCGCAGGCTCTTCCACGCTTCTGGCTTCGGTGCCACTAGGCTGTGCAGACTTCTAAAAGCTTTGAATAGGCTAATAAACATGGAATTGTTCTGAACATCTGTAAGCAAAGTGCAAGAAGATATTACCCAGTGAATGAGCATCCTGGGTTTTCTTGCCAGAAATGGGGTATTTGTATATTAGGCTAATGCACTGAAATTAACCCAGAATGCTTATCCATCGCAGAATGTCTTTTCATATTTTCATCTGTACAGTCGTTATTATAAAATGTAAGAATAATTCTCTATCAGGGTATTCAGGAGTCTGAATAGCTCAATTACTTCTAGAGTCAGGCGGGAAAGCAAGAGCATGCCAGTTATTGGATGGTTTGCATAACAACTACTTGCAGGAGTGTGTGTGTGTGTGTGTGTGTGTGTGTAAAGAGAAAGCAGGGTCAGTCCAGCTCTTTACAACAAATGTGGAAGACCAAACTTCCATGTCTGTAGAGAAAGGAATTGGGAGAGAGGGACTGGTGTACTCAACTTCATAAACCACCTTCCCCAGCTACTGGAGCAATGAGCTGCACGCGTACATTCCCAGTTGGTGCTGCTAACCCACCCCAGCATCTGGGCTCTCTAGTGCCAGGCAGACACCGCACTGGCAAAGAACACAGATGAAAGGCTGGATCCTTGCGAATCACTTTAGAAACAGAGTGGTGACCACGAAGGCTTAAATTACTTCTCTGCACATCTCTTAGAGACAGATTGGAAACACGACAGAAACAGTGGTTCACTGAGGTCTGCGGGCCATAAGAATGCTCCCCTGCATCCGAGCGGATGTCGGTGCCTACTGCAGGGGCTGGGGCCTGCGGCTCTCAGAGGGGCTAGAATCGGGGTGACACTGAGAGAGGGACATTTCTCAGCCTGGGCACTACAGGTTCAGTGAGGGGTAGATTTGGGGAAAGGAGCTTAAATATTTGTTACAGGAGGATGGTCACTTTTCAAACAGGTTTCTAAGCAGGTAAATCAATCAATCAATCAATTGATCAATCAATCAATCAATCAGGGTTTAATGAAATTCTGGACAATGTGAGATGGGGAATCTCCAGGGAAAGGCAAGGAGGCAATCATGGCCTCTGGAAGTCATGGAGGTCCAGCTCCTGGCTCTCAGTTTTGAAGGCCAAAATTCCCTTTTCATCCCTGAGTCCCACCCAAGGTTAGTCAATTTGGAGAGAATGCCCGGTGCCCACTACCTCACGATAGACTGAGATACACATCTCAGAGTGGCATGTTATTACATTTCAAATGAGACTGAGAAATGGCCTGCCTGACCTGTTCTCATTGTGTTATCTTCCCGTGTCTAATCGCCACAGGAAGACACAAAATGGGAAGGTTCTACAGAGTATGGGTCAGAACCAGAGGTCACAGTATAATGTAAAAGTGTCGTAGTGTCAGGCTGAGGGTCTGCACAGAGCACCCCAGAGGGAGCCACCAGGACTCCCTCTCCTGGGCTGTGCTGGCGGCTACACTCCTGCCAAGGCCCATGGCCAGGGCACGCTCTCCTCAGCTTCAGGCCGGGTGTCATTTATACTCTCCTTCCCCAAAGCAACATTATTCCAAACGCTTAGGGAGCTGCTAGCTACACACAGCAGGCTCACGACACAGGTGGGGCAGAGATGCCTGGAAGGCCACAGACCCACCAGGGAGCCCAAAGTCCTGCTTCAATGCCATGTCATCGCTATCCAGTGTCACTGCTGGGCCACCTCCTCTCTCAGCGGTCACTAGAAGCTGTATGTCTTCTCTATGTACCTGATCGGGAAACACCATTAGCACATGAAGACACATCCTGTCCACACCGCTGTGTTTGTACTAGACACACACTCCCCCTTGCTCGCTCGTTCCCAGCCGAGGCTGCACATGCCCACTAGCAGGGTGGGCACGCCACACTGGAGCTCAGGGGTCCTTGGCTTGTGGCCACAGACCTGTGTGCTCAGAGCGCAACTGTGGAAGCTCTGATGTCTGTCATCACGTGAGAGGCCAGGGGCGGGACGACAGCACAGCCAGCCCCATGGGCTTGGGATCTGAACAGCCCCCTCCCTATAATTGTGGTACCTGCCCCCCCCAAAACCAAATGGCTCCTTTGACTCAAACACACTGCTATAGGAGAGAAGGAATTTGCCCACAATCCACATTTTATGTCTCTTTTCTTGAAAAAAAAAATCAATAAATAAAAACCTTTATGAAATAGTCACAGGTTGCGATCCAAGTGCTACAAACATAATCACAAACAAAAGAGTAAGCAATTTTGAAATAGATGCAAATACTAGGATATAAACCAGTGTCTCTCTCACATTGAACCTCAGCAATTATTACGCCCCGTAGCAGGGCCTTGGTGGGTTTTCTTTTCTGCAGTCTGACCCCTCCCGTGATGTGTTCAGCAAGGCTTTGAGCACTGGGGTGCAGGGGGGAGACCCACCAGTGCAACCTGCTCTCTGTCTCCTCTGTCAACAATCTTTAATTAGCAGGTTACCATAATTACTCTAGCTGGGGACCTTATTTTTTCTTCCCTGCTATTCCTGGAGATCCGCAGGTTCTACCACTCCTGTGCCAGACGGGCCATCCTATCACTGCCTCTCTCTGCCTTTTTGTTTCCCCCTTTTATGATCAGAACAACAACAACAAAAAGCCTGGGGAAAGAAATCATCTCTCCTTCCATGTCAGGGTTAGACCCAATAAGTACCTCTTCCCAATCAAGAGCAAGTTTCCATGACAACCACGCTTCCCGATGCTGTCGCCAACTTAGCAGGAGTGCTGGTATCAAGTACAGAGTTCTTCACCAATCTCCCTGGTTCCCATCCCCACCCAAGGCTACAGACCTCTTATGCCAGCTGTTTGCATAGACCATATGCAAACAGGGCTTGGTCCTTTTTCCTTCAAACATCAAAAGGCTGAAAAATTCCTTGGTATTTTTCTTATAGAAATCATTATAAAGCACATTAATCATTAACATATTTGACAGTACAGTAGAGGGATAGAGCTGAAAGAGAATTGAGTCTTGGCAAGAGGAAGTGCAGATAGATGGATGGAGAACAAGGCCAGGCGTGGTGGCGCACGCTTATAATCCCAGTACTTTGGGAGGCGGAGACCGGAGGATCTGGGTTCACGGCCAGCCTCAGCTCGCTCTCTCTCTCTCTCTCTCTCTTTCTCTCTCTCCCTGTCTCTCTCTCTCTCTCTCTCTCTCTCTACCTAGTGAGGCCCTCCGCAACTTCGTGAGACCCAGTTTCAAAATAAAGTATAAAAAAATAGGGCCGGGGGTTTAGCACGGAGGTAGAATGCCCCTGGGTTCAATCCCCGATGCCGCAAAAAAAAAAAAAAAAGATGGATGGAGAACAGCTGGGATGTAGTGGCTGTTGGGGGACTTACATCATGGTCAATGACATAACCTTTGAGCTGAGAGCAAATGAGGTAGGGACTCCAGCTACAGCCGACCCTGACTGAGCTCTTTATCCTCACTGAGCCTCAATACTCTGCAAAAGACAGAAACCAATATGCCTCATGGGAGAACTGTGGGAAGTTCATCCATTGCTTAGTGCAGTGCCTGGCACATAGTAGGACTTCAACATACGGTGATTATCACTAAGATAGAAGTGATCAGAAAGAGTCAGTAAACAAGCACTTACAACATTCTAAAAGATTACGACATTTTGCAAGATGAGGACAATAGTATAAGCAGTAAATATATCGGGGGCTGGGTTTCTTAGCAATCTTTTTCACTTAGGCCATTAAGTCGTGTCTGGGATTGCAGGAAGGAATCTATTCATTTCCATTCTTAAGACTTGAGAGGATACACCTGGGCAATCTCCAGGGTTCATCTGAATCTATTTATAGCTCTGCAGAAGCATTGGCTTAATTTTGAAACAGAAGCAAAAAAACTATGGATCAACTATTAAAGTATTTATTTGATATTCTACATCCTCATTACTGATCAGAATATTTCTTTTTCTTTGTTTTTTTTTTTTTTGTGGTACTGGGGATTGAACCCAGGGGGCATTCTACCTCCAAGCTACACCCCCAGCCCTATTTTATTTTTATTTGAAAACAGGGTCTCACTAGGTTGATGAGAGTCTCACTGCTTGCTAAAGCTGTCCTTGAACCTGTGATCCTCCTGTCTCAGCCTCCCAAGTACTGGGATTACAGGTGTACGCCACCATGCCAGGCTAGAATATTCCAATCCTTTTCTAGAGGCAAGGGAAACAAGAAGGCACATATTTTGATAATACCTTCATGGCTGCACAGTGAAATTTAACTTCAAGATCAGCATTCACACTACAGCAAACAAATCAACATGCTTATCATTCAGCACACTCCCCTCCTCCACTTCCTCTCCCATGGCCTTCCCAGAGAGCTGAGAAGCTCCTGCACAAATAACCCCTAGTCGGGACTTTATTTTAAAGATGAAACTGAGTCTGTGCATTTAAATGTCATTTGTGACAATGTAGGGGACTATATAGATCGAGATGGACCCTCCCAGTTGAGACCTCTTAGGATGGTGAACAAAATATCCTGTTGAATAATGATTCAGTATTTATGTTAATTCAAATGATTAGCAAGTACAGTCAAATATTACAAACACCGCTACAGGTAGGATTCTATAGCTTAAAGAGACCTAGGAAGGAAAAAAAAAAAACTTTTTACTTTGGTTGATATTTCTAATGCTGTTAATATTTGATATTTTAGGTATCATTTCTGAGTTTTTCAAGTAAGATGAGGCATAAGGATTCAGAAATTCATTTTATTTATAAGAAAAAGTTATCTATGTCATACCTACAAAGTAAGAGATTGCCATAATTTGACCTAAAGTATTTAAAAATCACTCTGCATGTGCCATTCATATGATTCTGTACGTGTAAATACCATAAGTATTTTCTACTTGAATACTTGCAATAAAATTCAAGTCAATTTGGTAAGAAAAAAAAAAACTCTTAATGCAACCTGAACTGGCAGGAAAGAAGAGGGAATTCGTGAAGCTTAGAAACAAATCCAGGGAGACAACCTGGCATTGGAGCTAGAATTTGCACAGCAGCATCTGCCTTTCCTCTGCCCAGAGAAGCAGTCGGCAATTGTGTATGTGTCTGTGAAGGACCAGATACTAAACACCTCAGGCTTGGCGGAGTATTCAGTCTCTGCTGCAACCACAAAGCACTGCTGTTGAGGCATGAATGTGTTTATAGATAATATGCTAAATAAAAGAAAATGGACATGTGTGTTTCAACACGAGCTTCTTTATATATGCAGGACAGAAGAGGGTTTGACCTGTGGACCATGGTTTGCTGATCCCTGCATTCATTACACCATGAATGTTTTCATGATTTTCCCTGCAGAAAATATATCTGCTACATGAAACATCTGGGCCATAGGGTGGATCCTAGCATTGATGGTCCTGATTTCTTTACACCTCCCTGATCCCTGCCTGGGGAGTGGAAGGGTTCCACACTGACTCTGGGCTAGACCACATGACTTGCTTTGGCCAGTGGGACAACAGCAAACCTGGCTCAGAGAATGGGGCTTGTCATCTCTTGCCACTCCTCGTTCTTGCCTCCACCACCATGTGAATTAGTCAGGCCAGTGTGTCCCATGCTCCTACTTCCCGGCCCACCTTGGGCACTAACCAGCTGCCAGAAGCAACTGCCAGACTCATGACTGAGACCAACTGAGACCCGCTGGCCCCAGGCACCCACCGGTTCATATGGCCACGTGAACGAGTCCAGGCCAGATGAGCAGAAGAGCCTGCAGGCTGAGCCCTGCCTCCATGGCTGATCGAGCTGAAGCACCACTGCTCCATAACACTAAGTTTTAGGGCAGTTGTTCAACAGAAAAGCTAAAGGACATGTCCTATGGTCATTTATTATCTACTAAAAATAAAGTAAGAGGCAAAAGAGTATATTTATAGAAATGGGAGCAAGAAAACTGAAGAAATATTTTTTTAAGTTGTACTTCCATCTTAAAGATTCTGTCACCCACCAGCAGGGACAAGCCTCCTTTCCCCTGGCCACACGATAGAGCTACGTCTTCGTACCTGAGCAGACTTCTTTGTAGGTGGGGTTGGGAGTGTAGCCTCCTGCGAAGCCCACTTGAGTCGAATATACTCCTTTCAAGAGCCAGAATTTCCTTTCGGCTCCCCAGAAGCATCCCATTCCTGCGAAAAACACAAGATACGGGTTAATCAGTGTTCTCAAACAGGTGGTCATCTCACATTCCGATGCCTGCTAGCTAGGAAACAGAAGGCACTCCTATCACGTGGTAATTAAAAATGGCTGAGATTTTTTTGTCTTGTAAAGAAAGAGTTTTTTTAACATTTAAAAATAATTTTATTTTAGGTTACTTGCATAGAAGGTCTCTGTTTTCACTGTATAAAAACTTAGCCTCCCCAGGAGTGGTAGGGTATGCCTGTAATCCCAGTACTTGGGAGGCTGAGACAGGAGGATTGCAGGTGCAAGGCAAGCCTCAGCAACTTAGCAAGACCCTGTTTCAAAATAAATAATATAGGGCTAAAGATGTAGCTCAGGTAAAACACCCCCGAGTTTAATTCCCAGTACTATACACACATTAAAACAAACAAACAAAAAATACCTCAGTCTCAGATTTTAGTGAAGTTAAGTAAACCCACATCTTTGCCAATAACACAGTAAAAGGATAATTATTTTATGAATATTTTCACATTTGATTCATAAGTTAATAGAAATTTTTTAGTGATCAGCTTCCTGATTGTATATATATATCTTGGGGGGTACTGGGGATTGAACCTAGGAGCATTCTACCTATGAGCTACATCTCTAGCCCTTTTTATTTCTTATTTTGAAACAGGGTCTTGCTAAGTTGCTGAGGGTCTCGCTAAGTTGTTGAGGCTGGCATCAAACCTGCAATCCTCCTGTCTCAACCTCACAAGTACTGGAATTACAGATATGTACCACTACGCCCAGCTGCTGGTCATATTTTTTTTTAAACAGTTGAACAAAGAAATGTAGTGCTAAATTACTGATTTAATGGAGAAACTTCCAAAATCAACATAGATTGATACAGTATTTTTAATTAACAATTTCATGTGTGTTCAGTTTTTAACTTTTTTCCTTTCTTTTTGTTTTTTTGCTTGTGGTGCTGGAGATTGAACACAGAGGCATTCTACCTCCGAGCAACACCCCCAGTCCTATTTTATTTTTTATTTGGAAACAGGGTCTCGCTAAGTTGCTAAGGGTCTTGCTAAATTGCTGAGGCTGACCTCAAACCTGCATTCCTCCTGTCTCAGACTCCCAAGTACTGGGATTACAGGCATGCACCACCATGCCTGGCAGATTTTCTGTCACTATAAATTTGCATATGATAAATCACTGCTTGCCCAAACGTACATCTTCTGAATTCTACCACTAACTATAATAAATGGGGGTGGGGGTGGAGAGGAGGCAGGGAAGGAACAACAACAAAGTCAGAAAAATTGCATTCCATTCAACTAAGCAAACATTGTGTTCATATAATGTGTTACTGGATCCCTTTGAACATTTGATGGAAACCAAGACCCAGCTGGCCAGAACACACATACATGCAGTGAGAATGTTGCCCTGTATTCCCTCAGGCTGCACAGAAAGGAGCCCCATTTTTCTACCGTAAGTTTCTAAACTGTCCAGGGCACCTGCGATCATCTGGCCCATTATTAGATGGAAGCAAGACCGCTGCCTCACTCAAGTTTTCTATGGCTTTATTAAGTCATGTGTAACTAAGATCTTGGATGGAACAACAGTTGGTAAATTAATATATGCCTCCTACTCCTACAGTGACTAGATTTGATAGACTTAATGACAGAGCTGTAAGAAAATTTAGCTTACAGACATTCTTGGCACTTGTTAATATTCTACTTTAAAAATTCAAAGCAACAACAATAGCCATAAAATGATGTGCATAAAGTGATGCATGATACAAAAATATTCTACTTGCTAAAATGTGAGGGGAAAGCTACTAGACAAAAGTAGGTTAATAATTTAAAAATATGATAGAGCAAAATAATGAAATTCAATGCAGTAAAAAAATTACCATTGTGATAGCATTGCAACATGAAAATATGTATGTGATTATATCATAATTATCCAAGGCTAAATTATAAAAGAAAAACACAATTATATGCATGTTTTTATTGTAACTATAAAAATTGCACCAAAATAGACTGGAAAGAAATATACTAAATTTATAACCATGACTGTATTTCAGTGGTGAGAATGTAGGAATATTTTTTTCAATTTTTTCTGTAATAGATTCCTACCACTTTAAAAATAAAAAAATATATACATTTTTAAAGGAAGCAAAAATTCATACGGGACATTCCTATAATCCAGTACTCGGGAGGCTAAGACAAGAGGAGAGCAAGTTCAGAAATTTAGCAAAATCCTCTATTAAAATTAAAAATAAGATAAATAAGGCTATAGTTTAGTGGTAGAGCACTCCTGGGTTCAATCCCCAGTATCACACACACAAAAGAAATAAATAAATAAAAAGCAAAAATTTTAAAAATAACATAAGCATATGCATTATTAAGAGTTACAAACTGCTATACCATTTTTCCTGTTTACAAGTGAATTGTTTGCTACTAGTAAGAATAAATCAATATTTACTGAGCATCTATTAAGTATCCCATGTGTCTGGCAGAGGACTCGCTATTAATTTACTTTGTTGCACTCCCTGGGATGAGGGACTGATGCAGGGATTCTGGAAGGCGCAGCTCCACTGAACATGAATGGCCACAAAGCCCCAGACACTGTGCACTGCCAGGCTGAAGGCACCTCCCTCCTGACGTCCAGAAGTCCCTGGGGTTCTGTGAATAAAACATTTCTATATTGTACGAAGACTAATAGTGATAGTACCAAGAGTTCCCAACTCTGCAACATTCTACCATCAAGGTACATGGCAGGCTATTGCTATCTGAGCATCCAGCCTACTCTGACAGGTGGCCCCAGGCTGTTCAGGCCATCTATCCTCATGGTACCATAGTTCCCTTTATCTGCAGTTTTGTTTTCTGGGGTTTCTGAAAATATTAAATGAAATATCAACAATTCTTCAGTTTTTAAATCACATTCCATTCTGAGTGGTATGATGAAATTTTGCCCTTCTCAAATAGGACATGAATCATCCCCTTGTGTAGTGTATCCATGCTGTATACACTACCTGCCTGTTAGTCACTCATTGGCCATGTCAGGTATCGGATCCACAGTGCTGGTATCACAGCACTTGCATTCAAGTAACCATTATTTTCTTTTATAATGGCCCCTGTGCACAGGGATAGTGATGCTGGCCATTCAAATATGCTAAAGAGAAGCCATAAAGTTCTGTGTGTGTATGTGTGTGTATATATATATATGCTTTGTGATAGTTAATCTAATTTGTCAACTTGACCAGATCATGACACACCCAAGATCATGTGACTTTGGGTGTGTCAATGAGACAATTGGTTTATGTAACAGCAGATTAAACAGAAAGTCCTGCCCTAAATGTAGGCAGCAGGGTTCTGATAGGTGCAGGACTTAGATAAAAGAAGGAGAAAGCCGCGTAGAGGGATGTGCGACTCTTTCCGAAGAAAATGCATCTGCTCTCATCTGAGATCGTTGGCTTCCAACTTGGCCGTTTCTCTGAAGAGCTTCTTGATCTTCTGCTCTCGTCTGAGATCTTCAGCCTCCAGCCCTTCGAACTGAAACTTCACCATCGTTTCTCCGAAGAGCTTCCTGATCTTCACATCTTGGACTGGACTGAATTAGTGGTTGCTCTGATCCTAAGACTCCAGCTCTTAGACCGCTCGACTCTCCACGTGCAGTCGGAACTCGGGACTACATTGTAAGCTGATCTGATAAATCCCTTTTTCCATATACTCATTCTGTGAATTCTGTTAGTCTAGTGAACCCTGGCCAATACATGCTTGATACTATCCACAGTTTCAGGCATCCACTGGGGGTCTTAATACATACTCCCCACACAAAGGGGGACTGTTACATAGACTATTAAGACTTAAAATGTTCTTAGGAAATCCAAACAAAACATTAGCTACAAGTAGAAAGGTAGCTAATCCCCTTTTAATGTTTAATAGAAATTCAGAAAGTGGGTGGATAACCAGGCTCCGGCGGGGCAAAGGCCACCAAGGTACCACATGTGGCTGAAATCATGCCCCGGAGACCTGGTGTGTGATCAATGTCCACATTTCTGGAGAGGCACTTAACTCAGGGCAGGGGTTATTAGAAGAATAAAACTGCCTGAGGCAATGTTTTATCCAGTGGCTTCCAATATAATGTAAGCATCCTATTAATTTAGTTTTGAGCATGTGAGCATGAGTGTGTGTGCGTATGTTTAAACAAAGAAAACGGGCTTACTTATGGAAGAATTTCCCATAACTTTCAGTAGTCTAGTAATCAGTATGAATATCAGCAAATAAAATATAATACACACTATTTTTCATTAAGTGCTTTTTTATTTTTAACCTTTTATTAGAAAGTAAAGCACAGATACAGAAAACTCCCATGACACAAACACATTGCTTGATGTACTGTTATTAGGCAAACGCCCAGTAACCACCACCCACAATCCTCTCCCCAAAATAGCCACTAACTGACTCTTAATCACTTCCTGTGTTTCTTTATATTTGTATCATAAAGTGTCCATCTCCAGCATTATATTAGTCATTTCATTCTTTTTATATTTGGGTGCATCTTTAAGTCCTAAGCAACAAGTTCCCCTTGCATTCTTTTCTTTTTAATTTGTCCAATGAAGGACATGGGGCCCCCCCACGGCTTCCCACAGAGCAGGCTCTGCCAACTGCATTCTCACCATGCAGTCAACCTGTTCCTCTGTCCTCAGAGGGAAACTTCCTGCAACCGACAGCGGGAGCTGAGGCTCGGGCAGACTCAGACTTGATCCTTTGGCAAAAGTGGAAGAGGTGCTATGTTCTTTGATGAAGAAGTACTAAATGTCTGGTTGTCTCTTTTGTGGTGTCGGTGGACATGAAATGCTTGGATGGATTTATTCCCTAAGAGTTGCAAAGTGGTGGTCTTCTATCACTTCTTTTTCATTTATAAATTGAAATGTCTTATAAAGAAAAATTTCCCCTTGGCTACTATTTTGTTACTTAGTGGTGCAATTCATAAGAAAGAAGGAAGCCAAGCGTGGTGGTGCTTGCTTGTAATCCCAGGCTGAGACAGGAGGATCACAGGTTTGAGATCATCCTCAGAACTTAGTGAGGCCCTCCGCAAGTTAGTGAGACCCTGTTTTAAAATAAAAGACTAAAATAGGGCTGGTGGTGTAGCTCAGTGGTAGAATGCCCCTGGGTTCCATCCCCAGTACCACATACAAAAAAAAAAAAGAAAGAAAGAGAGAGAGGGAGGGAGGGAGGGAGGGAGGATGGACGGACGAATGGCAGAAATAAGTCCATTTCCTTAGCGTCCTCAAGATGGACTTGCCATCTCCAAGGTTGATCAATTAATTCTTTAAATGTCACAATAGAATCATTCACTTAAACATATTTAACAATTACTGCCCTTAAGCAAGCTCCTGAGGAAAGCTTTGGCCAGTGAGACCTCTCCAGCTCGGCTCCTGAGTCCCTCCCATGTCCTCATTGTCTCTCAAAGCTTCCTTACTCTCTGGCCTGACAGGATGTTCCAGGCTCATCTTGTACACTTCCTACCCCAGACCTGGAATCAGCTACTTCTCTAGGAAGCCTGGTTTCTTTAAATGGGAAAAGGAATTTCCAGACCATGACCTGGATCCTAGTGATGCTCAGTGCAGAATGCCCAACCAGGGGACTCCGGGGACCATGTGGCTGAAATCGTCCATCAAGAGCTAGTGCAGCAGGAACAGCCCTGGTCACCCAAGTTCATACTTGAGAAGGACCAGGAGGCACAAGCAAGCTGTGCAGATAGATAGCCAGACTCCCACAGCACACGCCAGGCCTGCGCCAACACCCTCCCCCACCTCATACCTATGGTGGCAAGGGATTTGGTACAACCAGTTGAAGGGGAAGACAATGGCCTTTTTTTGTTTGTTTTGCTTTGTTTATGGATGTTTGCTTCGTTATGTGAGAGTAAGCCGATTTGTAGCAGCCTCGCTGAGGTATCACTCGGGAGGGGCCACAAAAGGTAGTAGGAAGGGCAAATCCTCCCAAGCATAACCTTCAGGTGGTATACTGGTTACCCACTGTGTGTGGAAGAAGCAGTCCACACTTAGACCATGCCTGGCCCCACAGACGGTAACAGGTGCTTTGGCTGACCAGTCAGGGACAAGAAACAAAAGAGCCTGGGAGATCAGGAACAAGGGGATCAGGATGGACACAGGAGGATGAGTGTACAGTGTGAAGACCTCCATGCCATGTGTGAATGCCGGCCACAGGGTGTCCACTGCGAAAGAGGCACAAAGTCAAGACGGTGGCCCAGCCAAGGGACACCAGCCAGCCTCTTTGACTGGCCACCCCAATACTGGCATGATGGACACAGGAACAGCGTAGCTATAGTGACAGGAACAGAGCTTTGACATTGGGCTTCACAGGGAGGACTCTGGCTCACCAAGTCTTATCTAGATACGGCCACCATTAAATCTCCGAGATGCTAGCAACAGAGTGTCAGCTTAGATAGCCTTAGGTAGCGCCATCCCTTGAGGGGACCAACCAACCATGAGGTAGCAAGAAGGTAACACAGGGCCCCCTCCTTGCTGAAAGGGCCAGCGGTACATTCTCACACAGGGGACATGTATTCCTGGAATGGGTTTGGCTTTCCTGGTTTCAGGGCCTCATCCAGTGAGTGTCCCACATAACCTGAGGACAGAGCAGGAGATTCGCTTTGCAGCATACGGGATGCGGCAGTGGCCATGACCACATTTAATCACACTGTGCACCACCCAGAAACGGCCATACTGAAAAAGGCACCAAGCGGCTCTGAGGCACAGACGCAGACTCGGTGAGGGTGGGGCCATCCTTCAGGATCCAGAATAGACATTCCTTCAAAGACCTCAATGATACCGGCATACTGTGCCCCCCAAAAGAAAAATGCATGTGTTTGGGAAGCAAGGAGTAGAAACAGGATTGGCTCCATTTATATCATTGCCATGACTCTTTGGGACGCTTTGTTCTTCCTGTCCACACAACTCTTGGCTCTGTAGGGTTGGGGGTCCTGGTCCCCAAAAGGGTGCACTTTCATTAGGGAACAGAGCAAGGAGCCATTGAATTGCATGCTGCAGCTATGTAATGCCTAGGCACTCTGGGCTCCTTATGTACAGGGACAAGTAGGTAAAAGTGCTTGCCAGGTGTTACTGTCCCATAGCAATAAATGGGATCTCTGTCGTGCCACAGCTTTGCAAACATATGGTGTTAAATGTTATACATATTTGCCAATTGGATGGGTTTTAAGTGGTATTTCATTGTGATTTTAATATATCCTTGGCTAATTAACAGCAAGGTTGAGCATCTTCTCCTCTTGTATATAGGCCATTCACATTTGCTCTTTTGTAATTTGCCTTTGTCTGCTTTTCCATCAGGTTATAATGTTGCTTGTTTATTTGTTGTAATTTTAATATGTTCTGAAGACTACTTTTGTCACTTACATGTTTACAGATATTATCTTGTGTCTAATTTGCCTTTTACTTTCAGTTATGATGCCTACTGTCATGGAGATGTTTTAAATTTTAACACGGTTAAATCTCTCTATATTTTCCTTTATTGTAGGTGCTTTTTGTACCTTGCATAATAACTCCTTTCATACATAAAGATTATAAAGATAATATCCTATAGGTTCAGAAGCTTTAAAGTTTTGTTCTTAATTTCAGGCCGCTAATCTATCTGAAGTAATTTTTGTGTAGGGTGTGAGGTAGGGATTCAATTTATTTTTTCTAAATGGATAGTCAAATATCCCCCAATAAACTGTTATTTATTAAATAATTCATTCTTTTCCCCACTTCTCTCTAATGTCACCTCTATAATACATCATTAGGAGTGGTCCTGTTTCTGGGACTGCTTTCATGTTCTCCACAAAGGACCTTTTCTCCACAAAGGTCCATTCATTTGTCTATTCCTGCACCAGTACCACACTGTTTTAATCCATTCACTCAACAAATATATATGCAGTGCCTGATCGAGGCCAGGAAGTGGTCCAAGCACTCTGGTTACACGAGTGAACAAAACAGACAAGATCCTACTCTCTTACAGGGCATGTGCTCTAGTGGGGAAAGACAGATAAGAAACACTGAAAATATTAGATCAGTAATTGATGTAGTAACAAAGAAGGTAAAAGAAGCTATAAACACTAAGAAAAGTAAAGCAGATTCAGAGAGATTAGGAGTGGTGGGAGGGATCACTTTCCAACAAGGTGTTCAGGGTTGACCTCAAAAAGAAGGTAACTTCAGACTTGAAGCCAGTGAGGCAGTCGCCCATCCAGATGTCTGGGTAAGGGGCAGAGGAAATAGTCCTCCTACCTGGCACCAACTATGCTCTGTTGATGGAACAGGAAGGAAGCCAGTGTGGCTGCAGTGGAGCGAACAAGGGGAAAGGCGTGGGACTCAGAGCTGGCAGGCCAGATTGCACAGGGCCTTGTGGGATTGTGCAAGGGCTCTGATTTTCACTGAGTGCCATGGGCAGCCACTGTTGAGTCCTGAGCAGGAGAGGGGATGGTGAAGCTTCTGTTTTATACCAATTTTTCTGGCTGTCCTCTGTAGAGAATAGATGGGAGTGGACCATGCACAGAAGCAGGGAATAGGTGGGGAACTGGCTGCCATCAGGTGAGAGAATATGCAGTAGAGACCCGGCGGTGGCAGAGGACGTCAGGAGCCATTATCAGACTCTGAAAACAGAGCCAGAAAAATTTCCCAGTGGATGAGAAGCAGGGTTTGAGAGGAAGAAAGGGTTAAGGCTGACCCTAAGATTACTGGCTTGAGAGGAGAACATTGTGGATGGAGCAGATTTGCAGGAAAAGATCAGGGGTTGTAATCACTGGCGTTTTAATGAGTCATAATATCTAATATAGTAACTCTCCTTGCCTTATTCTTCTTCAAACTTTTCTTTGCTATTCTTGGCCCATTTCTCTTCCAAATTTAGTTTAATATCAGCTTGTCAAGTTCCATAAAAATATCCTTTTAGGATTTTGACTAGAATTACATTGAACTTATAGATTAATTTGAAAATATTTTGTCATATTAATAATATTGAGTCTTTCTATCAATGAACATATCATCACTCTCCATTTATTCAAATTTTCTTGGGATATCCTTTAATATCAGGATAAAATTTTTCTCCACAAAGGTCTGATACATTTTTATTATCTATAGTTCTATGTACCCTATGATTCATGTTGCTGTTACAATTACTTTTTTTTTCTATTACACTTTGTTATTGCTTATGTTGGTGTATAAACATCACTGATTTTAGTATGCTTTCCCTGATAATTCTCTTACTAGTTTTAATGGTTTGTTTCCAGGTTCTATCTGATTTCTTATATAGAGAATCATATTTTGTACAAATGACAGTTTCATATCTCCCTATCCAATTATTATTCTCCTTCCTTTATGACATTTTATTACACTGGCTAGGACTGTCCACACAATGCTGAATAATAAGGGTGATGGTGAGAATCCTTGTCTCACTCTAACTGTAGTGAGAATGCTTTGATAAGTATGAGGTCTAATGGATGATTTTAGAAGTTTTAAATATTAGCAATGCCTGCTTTCTTTTGAGATAATCAAATGGTCCCCTGCTTAACCTCTTAAGTTTGTGTTTCGCATTAATGGATTTTTTTCTGAATCATAGTCAATGAATCTTACCTAACTTAAGCATTTTAATACTGAATTATTTTTGCTATTCTAGATTGGCTACCCTTTCTTCTTCTTGTTTCCCTCCATGTAACGTTGCACTAGAAAAGGAGTATTTCCTCCTTGAAGTTACAATAAAATGTTCTGAACCAGATGGACCCTGTATCTTTGGAGGAAGAGAGGAAATAGGGGAAGCTTTGTTTCATTGTTATCTGTTTATTCATATTTTCCTATTTATCTTTTGGTTTTTAGAAGTTTCCTTTGCAGACTGAACTTCAGGTTTCATTGATCCTCTTTATTAACTTTTATTTTCTATTTCTGCTGGGTTTTTTCTTACTATTATCTTGGTTTGCAATTTACTTTTAGTCTATTCGATTTCTACCTTCTTGATATGAATGATTAGTTTATTTTCTAGTGGGTTTTTTTCCAAGTATTTAGTTTCAAGTATTTTTACTGTCTAATATGCATATTTAAGGCTACACGTTTACCTCAAAGTTTTGCTTTAGATACATCCTACACATTTAAATATGCAAGAGTTTCATTGTTATTCTTTTCTAATTTCCATTTTATTTCCTTCTTAACATAAGAGTTACTTAGGAGTACAAATTTTTTTTCAAACATGGCTTATTTATTATTTTATCTTACTGTTTTGATTTCTAATTTTATTGTATTGTGTTGGAAACTGTGGTCTTTATTATATTCTTTGGGGGAGGAGATACTAACGATTTAACTCAGGGGCATTCTGCCTCTAAGCTACATCCCCAGTCCTTTTTGGTTTTTTTGTTTTGTTTTGTTTTGTTTTTGGTACTGTGGATTGAACCCAGGGACATTCTACCTCTAAGCTACACCCCTAGCCCTATTTTTTTATTCTTTATTTTGGAACAGGGTCTCACTAAGTTGTGGAGGCCTCACTAAGTAGCTGAGGCTGGCCGTGAACCCGGATTATCTGGTCTCAGCCTCCCAAGTACTGGGATTACAAGCGTGCGCCACCATGCCCAGCTCTTTTTGTATTTTGAAACAGGGTCTCGCTAATTTGCTGATGGTCTCACTAAGTTGCTGAGGCTGTCCTTGAAACTGCCATCCTCCTGTCTCAGCTTCCCAAGTACTGGATTACAGGCATACACCACCACGCCTGGTTTATTATATTCATTGGAAAGTTGTTAAGACTTAACTTGTAACCTATGACAGAGTCAATCTTTTAAGTGTCGTGTTGAGTCACCAGTGTCTGCATTCTCTCTCTCGTCTCAACCTACACGGCGTCCTTGTCTCTCTCATTCTCTCTCCTTGCTTTTACCCCCTGGACAGTGACAACAGCTCCCCGTGCCCTTCCCACCTCTGCTCGCTCCACACTGCACACATATTTCATTCCTCCAGGTTCATCTTCACCACATATGCGTTCACACATGTCATTTCTTCTCTTCTCTAAAACTGCAGGTAGGTAATATGCAGGAATCTTAAAAGCAATACCTTTTGATTCTATGATTCCACTTCTGAAAAGACTGGCACAGGGAAATATTTTTACTGGCAAATACCAATCTGCAGAAATATTTCTAACAGCATTATTCATAATAATAAAAAATCCGAGGCAACTTAAAATGTCAATATTAGAGAAAGTATTTAATAGATGATGAGATGCCCATAATTTGGAATAGACTAGTACATATCCATTTTTCTAAGATTATTTAATTGCATGGAAAAGTGTTCAAAATATATCATTAAGAAGAAAAAGTAGGATATAAAGGAATATGAAGAACTTTTTTCATATTTTGTTTAATGTATAAATGTTGAAAAATGGACCGAAGGGCGATAAACCAGTGTTAACAATGGTTACTACTTCTGGCTAGGATTACAGGTGATTTTTATTTCTTCATTGTACTCTTCAGTATTTTCCAAATTTCTACATGCATTAAACTGCCATCCTGCCATAATCAAAGGAAGTTTTCTTTTTAATGTTTATATGGCTTGATTCATACACAACCTGGAAGGAAATACAATAAAAATGTTGGACTACTAGTTGTTTCTGGTTGTCTTTATGGTTTTATATATTTTCCAAATTGCCTCTAATGGGCACCAGTCACTTTTTTTTTTTTTTTTTTGCGGTACCAGGGATTGAACCCAAGGGCATTCTACCTCTGAGCTACAGCCCTATTTTTTATCCTTTATTTTGAAGCAGGGTCTCGCTAAGTTGCGGAGGGCCTCACTAAGTAGCTGAGGCTGGCCACGAACCTGGATCCTCCTGTTTCTGCCTCCCAAGTACTGGGATTACAAGCGTGCGCCACCACGCCTGGCTCGTCACTTTTATAATCAACAAAATTAGAGTTCTAAGACCCATAGCTTACCTGCAGCCAAACTGGACCTCTGTCCCATGACCACTCTCCGGGCCACCACAACTATTTATACCTTCCATCTTCCACCCCCTGCACCTGCGCAAATCCTACCCATCCACCCAGAAACATTTCAGATATCTCCTCCCTGAAGTCCTTCCAGCATGCCTAGCTGATTCCAAGTTTCTCTTTTTGACCCCCAAAGTCTGTCCAAGCCCTCCTCACTCAGACATTGGTGTCGTCATCTCTCTGAGTGGTCACTGGTTCCCTTGTAAGCCCCTCCCTGCGGTGGACTCTGAATGTGGGACCTGTCTCCCTAGAGTTTTCCCTCTGTCACCTGGCATGGCCCTGGCATGCAAGAGACTCTGGGGTGGGGGAACTGTTGAACCGGAATTCTTTGAAAATTTAACAGACTTTCTTTATTGTTGTAATGAAGCTGACAATGCAGGGATTCCGGGAAACCATAACACCAGTTTATGAGCGCTCAGCCCCTTGCTAAGGCTCAGAAAGTGGAAGTTCAATGAATACATGAGAAAAAATGTAGCACTGAACACAGAGAGGAAAACAGGTCTCACTTCCCCTCCCCCTTTCCTCTTCCCAACTCCCAGCATTCTTTACCTGTCTCCCTTCTCACTGGCTCCTGCCCGATATCACCAGCCAGGTGTCTGTCACCCCAAACCTGCAAAGAATGCTAGTCTCAATCAGGGTACTGAGAGCCGTGTGCCACTGGCTCACACGCTGGGATGTTTGAAACTTCAATTTGTCATCTGGAAAATGAGTAAAACTAAATGATTTCTAGCATTCAGCTTGACCACTGAACAATGCTCTGACAGCTCTGTGGAATGAACTGGAAGGAGAGCCGAAACCTACTTTCCTGGTTCTTCTTCTCAACTTTAACCGTGACCTTATAATTGTGATCAGCGAGCAAGTGAAATTTCTCCTACAAACAGTACATTACCTGGCATCCTTTTCCTTATATGACAAAAAGAAGGGGGAGGGAAGAGAAAGGACTAAAAGGAGTTTGTATTTAGCAAATGCCCGCTGGAGCCACACATTACACTCTTATCTTTGTACACATGGACTCCCCCGATAACCCTACAAAGAAAACATTATTGCTCCACTTTAAGGAAGAGAAAATGGAGATTCAACGAGGTTAGGACACTTGCCCAAAGACATAGAACCAGGACAGCCCTGGAATGCAAAGCTGATGCTCCTTCCACCACACATCCCTGCAGACAGCTTGGGATGCTGGTGTCAGGGGCGTGCTGCAAGCCACCTGGGGAAGAGCGTCCCTGCTGCAGGTCCTGGTGCGAAGGACGCTGCTGTTGTATCACGTTACCCGTGACAGAGAATTCAGTGGCACCTGGTAAATACAACTCAGTTCATGAAGACCTCGGGAAGAGAGCGAGAGTTTATGGAGCATTCCACTAGAATGGCGTTTTCCCTGACGGCCTTTCAGAGGTTATAAAAGAAGCACAAGCGCCGGGCGTGGTGGTGCACGCTTGTAATCCCAGTACTTGGGAGGCGGAGACCGGAGGATCCGGGATTGTGGCCAGCCTCAGCTACTTAGTGAGGCCCTCCGCAACTTCGTGAGACCCGGTTTCAAAATAAAGGATAAAAAATAGGGCCGGGGGTGTAGCTCGGAGGTAAGAATGCCCCTGGGTTCAATCCCCAGTACCGCAAAAAAAGAAAAAGAAGCACAGGCTGGAGTCGTCAGCATGGTCGGTCGCAGTGCGCCAGGTGCAGCACATTTCCAGGGCACTCCTTCCCTGCTCCCACCCCTGTCCTCTTGAAAGGCACAGGGTGACACCCAGATGACAGCTCTGACCAGGATGAAAAACTGACACCCAAATCCAGCCACCACTGGACAGGCGTGGCCCCTGTAGCAGAGGGGGACTAGGCAGAGATGGGAATGCCAGAGACGCACGAGAGGAGGCAACTCAAACGCTCAGAGATGAGAAGCGGCCAGGCCCTAGTGACACACAGTCACAGACACCAACTACGTAGCCAGCGCAAGTCCCTGCTGGTCAACAGTCCAGCTAAGGAGGGGCAGGAGAAGGAGGATTTAGAGATAGAAGATCTCAGCTCTAAAACGCTAGAAAATGCTCCCATGGAAGACGAATGCATGGTAAAAGTATAAATGTCTCAGTTTATGTTCCACACTTTACAGTCACGCGAACTTACATCATGTTAAATAGCCCAACAGACACTTGCCTTTCTCTACTCTTGCTTGAAAACTAAAGGATTGAAAAACACTTTCTGCTAATAAGAAAAATCATATAGCAATTAGGGCCTGATTGATATTTTCAACATTTGATAACAACTAATTACTTTCTGTCCACATCAATTGCTAATGCTGCTTTAATTTGATTACGCATTCTTTTTGGTCTCTTCTCTGATTTAAAATATGCCCATGCATGCACACGGGCGTGCCACTGTGCCCTTGCACTGTGATTAATGCGGCTCCGGGTTCTTAGACCCGTTGCTGTGGTTCAGCCTTTCTCCTGGGAATACTTTCTCCGGGGCGCTAGGTCTTCATTCACCGACAAGGTTCAAGAAACAGAAGCGTGAGGTTGGAAGGAACCTTACCTCTCGTCTGCCTGAGGTGCCCTGCTAGTGCTCAAATCTCCTTTCCCATCATGGCAAACATTGTCCAGCCAAAGCTCAAATGACCCTGTACCAGAAGGAGCCCGTCCTCCTCTGCAGATCTAAGGACAGCTAGAAAGTTCTTCCCACATTGAACCAAAACCCCGCACTGTTCTTCCTTTGCTCCGATCCGCTCCCTCGAGGTCACAAAGGACAAAGTTAACCCCTCTTCCTCGTGACAACCCGCTGATCCTTTGACCAAGTGCAAACAGCTCTGGGAACTCCATGAAAGTCCCTTTCTCAAGCTGAGTGCAAGTTCCTGTGTCTGCTCCTCATCAGACACCTTTTGGGGTCTACTTATCATCGGCTCCCCCTGGAATGTGCCCCCATGCATCTGTACCCACTGAGCCACACCTGCTCCCCAAGGATGGACCAACGAGGTGGTACATTTCCACAGACAGAACACCCATTGCACATGGAATCCAGGCTTCTCACACCAGCTCAGAGGGTGCAGCACGTTCTCCAGGGTGCTGGGGAGCAAATGGCTGCCATGTAGACTAGAGGGTAAGAAAGGATCCAATAGCCAGTAGCACCAAATTCCAGAGAAGAAAACTCCTCCAGAGGACATGAGGCTGGCGGAGAGCGAGCCTGGGGACACTAACAAGTCTGTTCAACAGCTGGCCTGAGCCAAGGAAAGAAAGCTTTAAAAAACAAAATTAGCATTTGGCTTGATGAGGAGGCATCCTGTACTTATGTTCTAGGTCCCCGATGCAGCTGCCATGGGCTCTGCCTTCTCTGCAGTACTGCGATTTGATTCTCCCTTGTCGAGGGGAGGAGATCTGCGGATGTCCGTGAACAAGTGTCCCTGACATTTGCAGTGGTGTTGATCCACATGGTGGACTGCTTTCGGTTCCAGCTCCCTCCTGACAGAAAACGCAGGGCATATGGACATGGGAAAGAGGCCCCAGATGGAGACCTTTTCCCGAAAGGTCCCCAAAGCAATCTGCAGCCACAAGGTGACCCTCTTTCTTCTAAGCTTTCTTGAGACGAACTTCCTCCCCCTCTTTCATTTACAGGTTATGAAACTGAGGGTCACACAAGGAGACTGGCTTGAGAAGCTAAGCTTTTTCATCATACAGAGCAATATTAATGTGACCTCCAGTAACTGGTCAGGCACCATTTGCTCTAGAAATAAGCATGAAAAAACAAAACAAACAAAAAACACCAGAGGCTGTGGGCCTCTGCCACCAGCTTAGCCCAAACATCATGACAGGAACCACACAGTCCCAAGGCCTCTGCACTTCCGTGCCTTCCGCCTGAGACACTTTTCCCACAGATCTGTGTGACAACATAACTCTTCTAGGTTTTTGCTTAAATATTACCATTTCATTGTGCCTTTCCTGACCATCCTATTTTAAATTGCAACCTCCCCATCCCCAGCCTGGAACTTCCTATCCTCCTCCCCCGCTTTATTTTAATCAACACTCATCACAGTCTGACAAACCATGCGCTTTGTAGATATATCTTGCTTTCTGTCCCACCCTCCTAGGGTAAAAGCTCCCTGAGGAGAGAGATTTTTTTCCTGATTATCTCCTACTGAAATAAATAATCTGATAAACAAGCAAATACTCTGAATGCTAGTCTTAGTTGTACCATTAACTAGTAGCCTGACCTTAGGAAAGCCGTTTAATCTCTCTGAGCTTCCATTTTCTTATATCAGAGTTAACTACCAAGAACAAGAGGAATTATGTACATGAAAATACTGTCTAATATGGAAATTGATGCAGCAAAGGAAAGCCAGTTGGGGTGGGAATGGGGTTTTATTTTCATTGCAACATAGATTAGGAGCGTCCTACAAGGGAGAAAAGACCGGGACAGAAATTTCAATAGCCTGGCCAATGCATTCGCAGCCATTGAAAAGCTACTTGTCATTCGGCTGCTGCAGCTGCCCAGTTGCTTGTCATGTGTCACTGCAGACCTGCGTGCTGGCACCAGAATTAAAGCGCAGGCCGCTTGCCTGGGTACCCAGCTCTTGTTCTTCGCATGTGGGGAAGCAGAGCCACACGCGGAATCGCGGCACTGGGCCTTTCCCACCTCGGGGTCAGCCGCTGCACATCTCTATTGCAAAGCTGGTAACGTGAGGCCTAGCCAAAGGACACACTGTCCAGGCACCAGCCACACAGCCAAGAGAAAGTGCTGCCGGGAAGCGGTTCCTCTGCACCTGGCACCTCACTCGTCCCGTGCTCCTAGTGCCATCGCCATCCTCCAGTTTTTCCAAACGGCCCTCCCCACCCCTCCCCCCTTACTGTTTCTTATGAGGTGACTACAAACTCTGCAGTCTTCCCAATGCTATGTCCCCAGTGCCACCCAGACAAAGGCCATACACCAAGGAAAGGGGAACCTGCTGGAAAAGGGGAAAGAAGATTCTAGCAAGTACTGAGGCGATGTGGTGTCAGAAACAAGATGGAAACATTTTCATTCTGACCCGACAAGTGACAAAATTATGGAAATTAAGACACTGGAGAAGGGTCATCACCCAGGAAGGCAGCTGGGACTCAAAGGTTTGTACAGGAGCTTTTAGGGGAGACCAGAGATGTGGCCAGAGAAATAAAATTTCTTTCCCCAAAGAAGAAATGCACCGATCGTTGAGTAATTTTGGTTCTGCGGGTCCCACCTGAGGAGGTTTTCACTCATCTAACGCTAAGCATGTTTGTGAGATGTCTTCTGGAGTGTGCTCATGATGAGGTCTACCATGAGCCATCCTGCATTCTTTTTACAATGCCGTGTGTCTGGAATCCCAGGGGTGGGGCCACGCCTGAAGGGCTGCTGTGTGTGAGTGCCAGGGCTGCTCCCAGGCCAGTGGGCTCAACGTGCAAGATTGGTCTTGGTCAGTTATGACGCTCAGTCTAAGTCCTGAGATACCTATAGACACCCATGATACAACAGGAAGAGGAGAGGTGTTCTGCTCAATACTCCTGGTGATGATGTTTGTCCGCTGGTCCTCTGAACGTGAGAACCTAGGAAGAGTTCACAGTTTCTTTCATCATTGTTCCCGCGACTCGGGCCGAGCTAAATGACAGCTCCTCAGCAGGGATCAGACACACTGCTTCAACTGAATCCACTTCCTAGTTCTTCCTGCAGAAATGGAACAGACACTGTTTGATTCTGACTGCCTCAAAAACAAACTGTATATTTTACTGGACTTACGACTTTTCATTTATGGGAATTCTTTTCTTTTTACTACTTAGAAACAGCATCATTCCATTAGAAGAATTTGAGACCACTTGTAAAATACATACGAGAGATCCAATGAGATTTAAAAATGAGTGGGTCGGTAGAGTGCTCCCCTTCTTGAAGCCCAGTGTCTGGCAGAGATAACCGTGGATACTTCACTGACTCTGCCTGTGAATTAGGAAGCATGGAAAACACACTCTGATAAATCCATCTCTGCCACCCACACAGTCATTTGCCATATTAAGTCAAAGCATGAAAAAGCACGCCGGGGGAGATGGCCCAGCTGCTCATCTCCATTGTGGACAGAATCCGAGGAGGCTTCCAAATTTCTTGGCTGTTCCTCCCTCTTCATCATTGCAGAACTTTGAAAGCATTCCGTGTCTAGAAGCGAGACTTCCTCCAGCCCTCCAGAGCTGGTTCTAATCCTAGGCCCCTGAGACTCGGGACTCTGAACTGTAGGGCAGCACATTCTCTGGTCATAAGAAAGGGGGTGGGAACAAGAGAGAAGATGCCTGCTCCCTGGACCTAGCTTCACCTGAGAAACTACCCTCTCCACCTGACTCCAGGCTGCCTCTTGGCTTAATCCCAGTCGGCCGAGGCAATCTGTCTGCTATGAGTGCATTTTTGAGTGTCTGACTAGATGGTTATAAAATTCAATAATTTAGTCATATGTCCAAGGGGAAATGGTCATTTGGTCAAATTAAAGAGACTTCCAAGCCGGGCGTGGTGGCGCACGCTTGTAATCCCAGTACTTGGGAGGCTGAGACCGAAGGATCCGGGTTCATGGCCAGCCTCAGCTACTTAGTGAGACCTCCACAACTTAGTGAGACCCTGTTTCAAAAATAAAGAATAAAAAATAGGGCTGGGGTTGTAGCTCGGAGGTAGAATGCCCCTGGGTTCAATCTCCAGTACCGCAAAAACAAAAACACAAAAAAAATAAAGAGACTTCCATCACTTGTTAAATGACTTTCAACTCCAACAGCTATCCACACATGTGCCTGACTCATGACTATACATTTAACCCATGTTCACACCAGGAGAAAAAAAGGTAGATACAGGAACACTAGGTATTTAGCCTGCTTTCCTGATCAAACTGGATCTGATGGTGACCAAACATCCAGAAAGAAAAGTTTCTTTTTATAGAAATCCCTGTTCATAAAAAAAGGGAAATGCTAGGATTAGAAGACAGCCATCCCTTGGTATCCATGGAGGACTGATCCCAGGTGAGGCCACCTCCAGCCCCAGAGATACTAAAACCCAAGAATGCTCGAATCCCTTACATAAAATGGCATAGTATTTGCATATAACCTAATAGTATTTGCACATCCTCCCATATACTCTTAGGTCATCTCTAAAGTACCTACAATACCTAATACAATGTGAATGCTATGCAAATAGTTGTTATTTTATATTGTTTAGGGAATGAAAACAAGAAAAATGTCTTTACATGTTCAGAATAGATATAATTTTTTTTACTCAAAGAGCTGACCAAAAAAATATGGAACGCTTCACAAATTTGCATGTCACCCTTGCGCAGGGGCCATACTAACCTTCTCTGTATCGTTCCAATTTTAGTGTATGTGCTGCCGAAGCGAGCACCAGATAAAATTTTTAAACATATTTTTTCCATCGATAGATGTAGAACCCACAGAAAGCTGACTATGTTTTGCAGCCTTCAGTAAAATAACAGATAAAGGCTATGACCCTATTTCAAAATAAAAAAATTAAACAGGACTGGGGGTCTAGCTCCAAGGTAGAATGCCCCTGGGTTCTATCTCCAATTAAAAAAAAAACCCTTCACCTAAAGCGAAAGGGCCAGTTATTAAATGTCTCCAGTTATTAAATGACTTTCACAGCTCCACTTATGGGTGATGATCAGGCCTTTGATTCCCAATTAGCAGGAAATACCAAGAACACATGAATGTGATCATTCACTTATTCACTTCAGACTGAAGGAAATATACAAGACAGATTATCCAATGTCTTGAACAAATAAACTGTGAGGAAGAGAGAGGGGTAAACTTATAGATTAAAAGAGACTAAATAGTCAGGCATGGTGGCACACCCCTCTAATCCCAGTACTTGGGAGGCTGAGATAGGGGATTGCAGGTTCGAGGCCAGACTCAAGAACCTCGCAAGATTCTCAGCAACTTAGTGAGATCCTGTTTCTAAATAAAAAATAAAATAGGACTGAGAGTGTAGCTCAGAGTTAGAATGCCCCTGGGCTCAATCCCTAGCACCACAAAAAAAAAAGAGAAAGAGAGATTAAATATTTATATCAACCAATTGCAATGTAAGAACTTTGGATCCTGATTCAAACAAACAATTTAAAAATATTATCTCATGGATATGAGGTAGCAGAGGAAATACAGACTTACTGAATATTAGATGATATTAAGGAACAATAATAAAACCATCCTTCTTTTTTTGAGATATCTCAAAGATATATACCAGAATATTCATGGGTGAGCTGGTATGGTAGCTGAGATTGGCTTTGTAATGGCCTGGGGTGGAGGAGAGAGAGAGTGGAAATACAGATGAGATGCCCTCGCCACACCGACACCTGCAGAAGCTGAGTGGGTGAGGCTGCATCATCTGAGTCTCTATTTTTATACATGCTTGAAATTTTTCACAACAAAGAAGTAAAAAGCGCCAGACACAGTGGTGCACACCGGCAATCCTAGTACCTGGGAGGCTGAGACAGGAGGATAGAAGGTTCAAGGCCAGCCTCAGCAACTTAGTGAGACCCTCAGCAAATTAGCAAGACCCTGTTTCAAAATAAAAAATAACAAAGGGTGACAGTGTACCAAAAATAAATAAATAAGAGGTGCTGGACCCAATGGGTCTGACTGATGTCAGGGTCACTTCCCGAGGCCTTGATCACAGCTCATCTGACTGGTAACCCATGAGGCCCACCAATAGCTCCCCTCCAGTGAGCGACAGTGGGATCCCATGCACCCCTCCTGACATCGTCTGCTGAGAGCTTCGGGTTCTCTTACCACCTGCTGACCACAGCTCATGAGGCAAGCAGTCTCCCAATTCACTGATGAGGAATGGGCACAGAGAGGGCAGGAAACTTGTCTGGCGTCACACCAAGATCCCTGGGCCTTGGATGACTCTGGAAGCTCCATTCTTCATGGACTCCTCTGCAGCCGTTTGGTGGAGGAGGGCTTGCTTTCTGCTTCTCACCCAAATGGTTGAGGTGATGGATAAATGACCTCTTTTATCAAGATTATTTCACTTGTTCCCGTCTGTGACGGGTTCAATTCTATCCTTCAAGCACAGAAAGTCCCCACCGGCTCTCCACCTTCCTTATTCCATCTCCTGCCCGCCCGCTGCCCACCTGCAGACAAGCTCTCCGACAGCACACTGGCTCTATTCTGGGTCAGCACCAGCCCAGGCCGTGCCACGCGCATCAAAATGGATTGTCTGCATGTGTTCTCAAAGGGATTTGTCCCTTCCCTGTCACCGGATCTCTCTGCACCCAAGAAGAAAATGAGAGTTGAGATCGTTGCACACACGAAAAAGACATATAAAATAAAATGTGCCTTTAAATATGTCTCCAACGACCAATTACTGTCACATCAAGGTGCTTCAGGCTACCCCGGGAGAAGACCTATTTCTGTTTCCCCAAGTGCCTCGCCATCTAAGAAGTTTATACCAGTTAGCAGCCTGCTGTTCGAACAGTCTCGTGAATATAGATGGTTTGGTTAATTATAAACGCATTTCAAAGTCATTCTTCCTGGCCTTTTTCCTGGAATGAGTGACTGCCACTCCCAGGCTCACAGAATGGGCTTCAGTAGTTTTCAGTCAAGGTTCGGGGAGAAATATGCCACACCGGGATTCGATTATTTACCAACATAATGTTGGACGCAGGCCAATGAGACACCAATATATTTTCCTTTGAAGTCTGACATATTGCCTGCTGCTTCTAAGGCTGTTTTCCTGGCTGGCAGACAAATAACTGGGGCTGTTTCAAAAATCACCTCCAATTCAAGTCAGGGGACAAAATTGTTCTTGTGATTGGTTCATCTTACAGACATTGATCTTGTTCTCCTTGAGATGCTGAAGGTGCACCCCCGGACTGACTCGGGGCCTCTGACGGCCACTGGCCCCCACTCTGCCATCAGTCCATCCGCAGTCATCCAAGGAAAGCCCCCGTGCAGCCCTGGCCCTGGGCTGCTACCAGCAACGTGCGATGGGGACATCAGCACAGTCCCTGAGGCCTTGGACTGGCTTCTGCCCACCCTTCTCTGAAGGGCCCCAAGGGAACCTGACACCGAAAATAGGATTTCCCCCGATTCACAGTCCAGAGACATTACTGTCAGGCTACTGGGAGGCTAAACACCCAGGATGACCAAAAGAAGTCACTAGAGACTTCGGCTGCTGATGCTCGGTATCCATTTCTGAACATTAAGGTTCTCCTTGCAGAATCTTACCTCCCACCAAACAGCCTAGATGTAGGTTTCTAAATGATAGGGTAAAGGAACTTTGAGTTAGAAGTAATTGTTTTGAAAAGAAGGCTTAACATTCTGAAACATAAGTAAAATCTCATCAATTGAGAAGAAAAGAATTTAAAAGCTACTTAGCCCCACTTCCCCCATTGATTAGGAATACCTCGGGTGACAGGAAGCTCATTACCCTATACCCCTGAACAGTATTAGTACAATATTAAAATTGCAAGGACATATCATCAGACTGATTCCCCTACTCTTATTAAAGTTCCATGAACCAGGTTTTATAAACATGAATTAACTTTTAATTTGAAGTCATTCAGAGAAAGTATGGCAATTTGTGTTAAGTAAAATTCTCAAAATCAGCATAACTACAAGGGTTGGTGCTACATTACATACAAAGTCCACATATTGCAACTTTTTCATTCATTTACTCCATTTTATATATATTAGTACATTGTTTTTCCATTTCTATTTGACTCAATATGTATTATTACTCTTGGTGCAATACTTGATACACTCTCACTATAAGGCGGCATTATATCCCAGTTGCTTGAAGCCTTCCAGGTTTACACCTCATTATCCCAACATAATTTTTAGTAGCACCCTTCTCGCTCTCAAAAGTGCACTAGTTTAGATGACAAATGTATGGTCAAGGATTGTAATCCAAAGTTTTAAATATTGTTTTTTTATTGTGCTAAAAACTCCACAAGTTAAGATTAGAATCCCTCATCCTTCACTTTTCAGCCTTCTCAGCTAGTAAGATTTATCTGATTTCATTTTGAAGTGATGGATCTCTTCGACTATGGAGTCTTTTTAATGAAACGAGTAGCTGCTCTGTGCTGAAGAGCCACCTCCGCAGAGAGGCTGCAGCCCGCTCTCTGCGTGGACAGTGGCCCACTGCCAAGGAATGTCACTTTCATTAAGACATTGGGAGCCATGGAGAACATGCCCGAGTCAGGCACAGCTTGCAGGCAAAAGGTGTTCCCACACAGGAAAAAGCATTCTCTCCACTTGGCCATATTCCTTTCATCCCCCGGTGCCTCAGTTTCTCTGCCTATAAAAGAGCACAGTAATGCCCACTTCACAGGGCCGATGTAAGGAAGAAAGGGATGGGGGCCACCAGGCACAAAGACATTAAGCGACTGTAAAAGGCTCAGTTCTGCTTTTGCAGCTTGTGAGGACAGGCTCCCGCTGACTTGAAAGGGACCTTGCAGGCGACGAGGGCGCCCACAGGAGGACTGGCCGCTGCCTTCATTAGCATTGTCCCAGAGTGCAGGGAGAGAAAGAGCCACAAAGGAAGCAAAGAACTTGGGTGGCAGAAAAACAAGACCTGGGAAAAGAGCTCACAACAGACTACAAAAGAGAGTCTGAAAAAACTGAATGTCTTGAGTTAAAAATAATCTGTAAAGATTGTATGCCAGGAACCATTGTTAAGGAACCATCTATATAGTCTCTGATCACTTGCTATAATAGCACGTTCATATATTTTTCACACTGGAATGTGCCTTGACCCCTCTCGCTCTCCGGCCTTCCTTACGTGCCACTCTGATATAAAAGCCTAATGGTGGGCTCCGTGGCCACCTGCAGCGTGGATCAATTGTAAAAGTGCCTACTTAGACGGCATTCTATAAGGTACAAATAATTACCACTAGAATATGACATCGTAATTGGCGGTGCTATTTGGGCATAAAATGTCAAGACTTCCAAGACTGAAGAGTTTAGACAAGTGCAAAGAGCCACGGCTGGCTGGTCAGCACACGGTCAAGTAGATGCAAGACACACTCCTGAACATGAACACTGGCTACTAAAATCAAGGGTGGGGCAGTAATGGCTGGAGACATCACTCCAAGTAGTATCTTCCCGGCAAAAGCTGCATCTCAGAGTCCTTCAGAGCACTCTGGGAATACACAGGGGTTCACAAACCAATTTGCTAAACTGGGTTGGCTAGAAAGCATGCTTTTTGTGTATGGACCCAGCTGAAAGGCATTTCTAAACTTCCCAGGCCTCCTTCAACCAATGCAGAGAGAGGGTACGTCAGAAAAAGAACATGGGTGCTGGGCATATTAGACTGGGGCTCCAACTCTAGCTCCACTGGCCGAGAGAGCCTGGCTAGGTCCTGTGACCTCCCCAAGAAGAGGATTACGTAAGCCCAGCAGCCTAGCAAGGTGCTGGCAGATTGAAATGCCGAATATATCTCAAGAGTCAAGCACCGTCTTAGTTTGACCTTTATGGTGCAGCTATGAACACCCCAGAAGACAGAAGCCCTCCCCCAAAACTGTGCACTCCCTCCCTCTGCTGTACACCAGGTGGACAAGTGATAAAAAGAGAACAGTTCTAGAAACCTTCATACGAAATGCTTGCATGTACTTAACCAAAATAGGGGCCTTAATTTAAGCATCTGGAAGAGCCAAACTGCAATTCCAAAGAAAGAATTCTTAGATGTCAAGCAGATTCTATTTTATGATCTGCATAGTTCTGCCCTTTCTCTATTGTTAACTCATAGGAATTCTGTGTATGATTCATCTCTTCTCAAACTACACATGTTCGCCAGTCACAGTGGGCTTCCCAGGGCTGGTCATCTCTGCCAAATGAGCCTTTGGTCCTGAATAGAGAAGAGAAAGAGCAAAGGGCTCAGAGCTAGGAAGGGCCCAGTGCTCACCAGGCAGCCTTTCACCGGAAAACTCAGGGCTTAGAGAGGGAAAGTTGCTTACCCAAAGAACCATGAAGGCCTTGGGTAAGGATTTTTAGTAAATCTCTGTAAACCAAACCAGTGATCAAAAAGAAAAAGAAAGGAGGAAAGAAAAAAAAGAAAAAAATTTTGCCAGAGTTTTTATTCCCTGATGTTTTTAGTTCTATAGTCAAATCATGTATGTCATGGGCCCATCTGGTGCTGGGTCTGCCTTCCAGGAGAGAAGTTTCCACCAATACTGCAACAGAGAGAAACCACTAAGATAGGTCAGTGGCATTTTACATTTTACAGCAAGACACAGAACCTAGTTTCTAACATGTCTGGGGTTGGCAAATCTGAGAGACTAAAAAAATCATCAAAAGAACACTTTGAACACTGACATGTGTGACATTTGTGTCCCAGGGAAACAGACACTGCTAAGATAGGAAAGTGAACAAATCACATAATTTAGCACACATTTTAGAGTCCCCACCTTGCCTTCTATGAAATCTAATTAGCCATTTAAATTTCTGAGCATAATGATTTTTGGTCACTGGATGGCACATTTTAAAAGGTAATTGCCCAGTCAGGCATGGTGGTGTATGCAGATTGAAGGTTTGAGGCCAACCTCAGCAACTTAGCAAGCCCTGTTTCAAAATAAAACAGGCTGGGGTTGTAACTCAGAGGTAGAGCACCCTTGAGTTCAATCTCCAGTACCCAAAACAAAAACAAAGTTGACTGCCCTGCCAAGGCAAGATTTTCACCAACAGTTAGGTGGAATTGGACCCTGATTCCTACTTCTCCAACAGTTAATCCTTACTGATTACTAGCTCTGGTTCCATCTCTGGGATGAAGGGAACATTCCATCCTGAATGTGCTCATTTAGGGATCAGGCTGTTCTGAGACTAATAATCTCCAGGTCAAATGCACTTCAATGATTCAGAGAAGTTTTGTAACCTTGAAGGAGACTCCTGTACAACCAGAGTAGGACGGAAGCCAGAGGAGGCGAAGTCAAGGGCCTCTGAGATTTTAGAATGGGAAAGATCATGGAACCTGTCTATAGGCTGAGGGAAACCAAACAGATGAGATGGCTGAATGTCTATCCAGCCTGAATCCTGGGGACAGGGGTGGTCCTCCCTGAAGTGCCCAGGGCGTTGCTGGAGAGAGGGGAGGGGTGGTGGGAACAGTACAAAGGATGCTGATATGAACAAGGGAAGAAAGAAGGAGAGGAGGGAGGAAGAGAGGGAGAAAAGCAGGGAAAGAAAGCACCAGATACAGAGACATTTTGAAGGACTTATAGAAGACGCTAGATGTAGAGGTGAGGAAAGATGGATTTAGGACTTCTTCCCCTAAAGGATTTGGAATTTAACTGGAAAGTTCTGCTCAAACTCATAATTGTTTACTGTAGGTATGTGTTTTAGCTTTTGCATCATTGTGACCAAAATACCTGACAAGAACAACTTAGAGGAGGAAAAGTTTATTTTGGCTCAGTTTCAGAGGTTCAGTCCATGGTCGGCTGGCTCCAAGGCAGAAACATCGTGGTGGCGGGGTGTGGTGGAGGAAAGCTGCTCAACTCATGGTGGCCAGAAGCGGAGCGAGGGAGAAGGGGGGCCAGGGACCCATGTGGTCCTAGAGGCCACACCCCAGTGGCTCACCTCCTCCAGCCACGCCCACCTCTGAACCTCACTGCACTGCCAACACATGAGCTTCTCTGGGGGACATTCCAGATCTAAACCACAACAGTGTGGAATCGAGGATTGGTCTTTGTTCTGCTCAAAACACTTTTAATTAATGTTTTCCCCTAAGATATGTGTTTAATTGATGGAAAAGAAAGAGATCACCCAATTAGATTAATTCTTATAAAATAACAACTCAGAACTACTTGAATCCCAGCTTTCGACAAAGTTATATATATATCCATGAACAGGAGTGGGGGGGGGTCAGGAATCCCTCCTAGCAAAGAAAAACTCAAACCCTAAACTAAGAGGTTAATTCACCGTGTGGACGAAAGAAATAGCAAATACACAGTTTGATATTTGGGTTGTCAAAGTGAGAAAAGAAAGCACACTAGATTCTACAGAAAAAGTGTTCCCGATCCCAGAAATTACTAAGAACTCGAGAGTTTTCTTGGCTGTAACGACTTGTAAATATCTAGAAGAGCCCAGATTTTGAAGCCCTGAGGACACTTGCTAAAACTAAGAAAGTTGGCAGTAGGCTTGCACACAATTTGGGTTTTCTTTCAGAGTTGATATCTTACCAAACACAGCCATCTGCGTTCCCTCTGGGAAAGGTTCAACTGTTCTGTTGCCATTGACATGATGCTTGGCTAGAAAAAGAAAGAAAGAAAGAAAGAAATGCAAGTTTAAGTGTAAAGTTCTACACACATACTAACACATGTCATTAAATATGTCAATGAGCCTATTACTCATTTTAGAGTTAGAAACACATCAAAGCTTACCCTCTTCAGAGTTTCAATTATCTTGGTTTTTGTTTTGTTTGTTTTGTTTTGTTTTTGGTACTGGGGCTTGAACTCAGGGGGCATTCTATCTCTGAGCTACTCCCCAGCCCTATTTTATTTTTTGTTTTGAAACAGGGTCTCCCTAGGTTGCTGAGAGTCTTGCTACTTGCTGAAGCTGCTCTTGAACCTGTGATCCTCCTGTCTCAGCCTCCCAAGTACTGGGATTACACGCATGCGCCACCATGCCCCGCATAATTATCTTGTTTTTAATCTTAGTTACAGCAGAGATCCTGTAGTCCAGGTATGCCATCTTATGAGTGAGCATGCTGAGGCCCAAGCACCTGCAGGGCTGGACAGCCTGCAAGTGCCTGACCCCTGGCCTCACTACACCTAGCTGCCCCAGAGAACAAAGGAAGCCCCATGTCCAAGGCTGAGCTGGGGGTGCATTCCTTCTGACAACTCCTAATATTCAGAACACTGATGCAATAAGTAAATGAGAAGCAAAAAGAGTGAGGTAACAGTGGGACCAATTCTTCAAGAAATGGAATATCAGGACATGTAATTTTACTAGAATTCGAGCCCTGTTCCCAGGGGCCAAGGACATTATTAGCCTTCTTGGACCAGGTGGATACTCCTGTGCTACCCACTGTCCCTGCATCACCCAGGTCCCCATCACCAAGCATCCTTCGCGCCCTGGTACATATCAAGGACTTACTTAGAGATAAGAATGGGCAGGGTGGGTTTCCAGCATTAACTTGTTCTCATGACCCAAACAGAGAACACTGGAGTATACTCCATCTTGGGGTATTCAGATAATATCCTCAGCAATTTTTTATTTTTTGTGGTACTAAGGATTGAACCCAGGGCATTCTACCTCTGTGCTATACCACCAGCCCTTTTTATTTTATTTTATTTTTTGTTTGTTTTCAAACAGGTTCTTGCTAGGTTGCTGAGAGTCTTGCTAAATTGCTGAGGCTGTTCTAGAACCTGCGATCCTTCTGTCTCAGCCTCCCAAGTACTGAGATTATAGGCATGTGCCACCATGCCTGGATTATTATTATTATTATTATTATTATTATTATTATTATTATTTGGTAGTACTGGGTATTGAACCCAGGGGCATTCTACCTCTAAGCTATTACACTCCCCAGCCTTTTAAATTTTATTATTATTATCATCATTATTATTATTATTATTTTGCTTTAAAACAGGGTCTTGCTAGGTTGCTGAAGGTTTCACTATGATGCTGAGGCTGTCCTCGAACCTGTGATCCTCCTGTCTCTGTCTCCCAAGTACTGGGATTACAAGCATGCACCACCACACCTGGCTCTCTGCACTTTTTGAATATGAGCATTTATGTAGTGAATACGGGAGAGAGGAACAGCTAAAATGTTTTGCCACTATATCATGGGGCATATTAGGGTTTTTTGTGCTCTGGCCAAGGGCTCAGCAATAAAGAGGCCCGAGGGATGAAGGTGGGAAGTGTGACCTGGTTCCTGCCCTCCAGGAGAGCACAGTCACCTTCAAGAGGTCAACATTTCAAAAACAAATATGACAGAACGGTTGTGATTGTGCACCAAGTCCTGGGACACGGGCTGAGCGTACTGGAGGAGCTCATGGGCAGGCAGAGCTGGCAACATGAGGGAAGCACTACTCAGGTAGAAGGAGACGGAAGGTTGGCACAGTGAGGGTGGGGACACGACTCTCGTGAGGCCCAGGGGATTTCGTGGCCAGAGAACAGTCTAGTCCATCTCTGGTGGAGGTGCTACACTAAGAAGCAATGGTGGCTGGGCGTGGTGGTGCATGCCTGTAATCCCAGTACTTGGGAGGCTGACACAGGAGGATCACAGGTTCGAGGCCAGCCTTGGCGGCTTAGTGAAACCCTATTTCAAAATAAAAAACAAAAAGGACTGGGGTATAGCTTGGAGGTAGCTTGGAGGTAGAATGCCCCTGGGTCCAATCCCCAATGCGCCCCCCAAAATAAAAGAAGCCATGGCAATGAAAGAATTAAGACTGGAGCCGGGTCAGGGAGGGCCAAGCCCCCATCCATATGTGCCCACGGGGAACCCTCTGCAGCTCCACACAAGTGCTTCAGACCCTGCGGACTTAGAGGCATGGTCTAGTCACACACCCTAAGGGACTCATCAGTTCCTCAGTGCTACCAGTGGATCCTTATAAGTAATCCTGGCACTTTCCTAAGAACAGAAAGCCCAAGGAAGCCCAGGTTCCAACTGCATGCTGGCAACCCAACTGAGGTCCTTGGCTACTATGGGGTATGATGAGCAGTGTCCTGCATGGAAGGTCCCAGGTGACCCTGTGAAGCTTTCCCAATGTGATTAGGACCAATAGCCACTGAATCCCAAGAAACATAATGAGCTTCCTTATAGAGCTCAGAGTTCTGCCCTCTGGTTAGCCTCCCACAGCACCCACCATGCAACCTCTCTAACCCACTAATTCCACTTGTAGGAATTTAACCTAAGGAAAAATGCAGGAGGGGAAAAAAAAGAGGTGACAATATAACAATGTGTATTTAAAGTCTGACTTGTAACAATGAAAACTTGAAGTCAACTAAGTGCTTAGAAAATTACCATTTATGATTTATCAAATGAATGGAATACTATGCAACCTATTTTAAATACCACACCGAGAGCTACATAGAAATGAAGGAAAATATTTGGAATGCTGGTAAGGGAAAACACTTCTATTATACCTTTCATGTAGACTATGATGATGACTAAATGAAGTATGAATGTTATGAGAAAAGACTGGCAAAGAAACCTGCAAAAACGAAAACAGGGAAATGACACAAACTATTTATTTTTATTCATTTCCTTTGTCATTGTCAGATTCTTATTCTCTAGGGTGAAAATATGTTTAAAATTTTAAACACATTTAAAATCAACAAAATGGCCAGGCATGGTGGCACATGCCTGTAAGCCCAGTACTTGAGGAACCGAGATAGGAGGATCACAGGTTAGAGGCCAGCTTCAGCAACTTAGCAAGACCGTGTTTCCAAATAAAAAATAAAAAGGGCTGGGGGTGTAGCTCGGAGGTAGAATCTCCCTGGGTTCAATCCCCAGTACCATTAAAAAAAAATTACCAAAACTATAGACCTTTACATTTCCCCCCAGTAGTTGGTTTCCCAGGACAGTGTAGGCTTATCTATGGCCCAGATGAAACACTGCGCATGGACAACCAGCAGGGCAGCCTGTGGACACCTGCTGCGGGCCCCCTCAGCAGCAGAGGAGCTGGTCTTCTGTTGCACCCCTGGTCCCCTCCTTGCACCCCACCTTTGAACCACTTGCTCACTTTCTAGTAGCCCTTGCCCCTTCTCTCCCCTTCGCCACCTCCATCTAATCTATTCCCAGTTCTAGCTAACATCACCTCCCACACCTCTTCCCAATCCCCCTACTTCTTCCCTTCACCACCCAAACTTCCCTGTCTGGCTGCCATGACCTCCTTATCTGGACTCCTACAATTGCCTTCCAACCCTACTAGGTCCCTTCCCCAGCTCATTCTTCACAACACAGCCAGAATTAGCTTCCAACATAAAAAATCTAATCATGCAGCAAAACTCCCATACACATTCCACCACCTTCCATGGCTCCCCATTACCCTATGCTACAGTTGAACTCTTTAGCATGGCCTTCAAGGTCCCTCATCCCTTCACTACCATCACCCTGAAAGCCCAGGACCAAGCTTCTCTCCTCTGCCGCATTCACCAGGCCACACTTTACACTTGTGTCACCGTGTGGACATAGACCATATCGACCAGTTGACTGCAAACTCAAGGAGGGCAGTGGTCCCTCCTGTGGCTCCCAATCCACCATCCCAGAGTCCCACCATGCACCTGTTCAGAGGAGGTGTGCAGCGAGGATTCACTGAGTGCATGAGTGAGGCACACGGTGTCTATATGGCTCTCTTTAGCCATTAGGAAAGATGTATTTCATTGGATTCAGTGAAAATATATACACAGTGAAAATCTATATTATGCATGTCTCTTAATGACAGGACATGTTCTGTGATTAAGGGATAGGTCATTCAGTGATGCTCATCATCATGGAAACATCATAGAGGGCAGGTAGACAAAGTATGACATCACTAGAACACAGAATCTTATGGAACCACCATTGTATATTTGGTCTGTCATAACCCAAAAGTTGTTATGTGGCATGTGACTAGATATAATTTATTTTTCTTTCTTTTTCTTTTTTTTTGTGGTACTGGGGATTGGACCCAGGGGTGTTCTCCCTACAAGCCACACCCCCAGCCCTTTATATTTTGTATTTTGAAATAGGGTCTCGCCAAGTTGCTGAGGGTCTCACTAAATCGCTGAGACTGGCCTTAAACCAGTGATCCTCCTGTCTTAGCCTCCTGAGTACTGGGATTACAGGCATGTGCCACCACGCCTGGCTAGATGTGATATATCTTTATATGCACATAAACCCTTACATAAAAATGAATGTTGAAAATGGCCACTCAGAAACAGTTCCCCAACCAGGTAGCCTAGAGTCCCCTTTTCCCCCACTAAAATGCCCTTCCTCCTCCCTCCCATTCACCCACGCTCCTCTGCAAGTGAGCGGTGCGGGTGGAAGTGAAGGAGGGAATGTTCCACACTGGGGTGGAAGGACAAAGTCTGTTTGCTTCTCCCCCCTCACTGATAAAGTTCCCTGTCTTGTCTTTTTTTTTTTTTTTTCGGTACCAGGGATTGAACCCAGTGGCGTTCTACCTCTGAGCTACACCCCCGGCCCTATTTTTTATACTTTATTTTGAAACTGGGTCTCACGAAGTTGTGGAGGGCCTCACTAAGTTGTGGAGGGCCTCACTAAGTAGCTGAGGCTGGCAGCGAACCCGGATCCTCCGGTCTCTGCCTCCCAAGTACTGGGATTACAAGTGTGTGCCACCACGCCCGGCCTCTGTCTTGTCTTTTATTCCTGAGGTAGGACCAAAGATAACAGGTCCTGTAAGCTTGATTTTGCATTTTCTTCTGAAACGCAGCTGAGCCTCACATCAGCCCTGCGGCAGTGGGCACAGCACTGGCAAGCAAGAGGGGACAGGATCTGGCCTAGAGCCTGGCTCTGGAACCAGCCAGCCCGGCTTTGCCCTCTCCCCCATGGTGGCTATCCTTGGCTCAATCACTTAACCTTTGGCCTCTTCTTTTCCTCATTTGTGAGAATTTCTTCATTGTGTCTCTACCTTGTGGGTTGGTGTGCGCATTGAGTGAGTTGAAGAGGTAAAGCCCAGCACAGAGCAAGCACCACATAACCCTTAGGCTAATGTTATCATCTCTGTGTGAGCTTTCTATTTCACAGGATCCGAGTCAGAATGGCATAGTTGCCTCTCCTCCACATCCTTGCTCATGGCAGACATCACCAATCGACTACAGTATTCTTTCGCCATCCTTATATGTGACCACCAAATTCTTCCTCAACATAATGCCCCACAGAGTCGCTTATCACTTAGAGAAAGAATATGTAATGAAATAATTTTGTCATTCCTAGTCTAAGTAAATAAAACAGAAAGATGGGATGAAGAAAGAAGCCATTTTCTTCTCATTTCTACATGATAAATTGCAATAACCCATGTTCCCCCCAAAAAAACTCTCATGTACAGTAGTGCCCCCATATGCATGGGGTGTCTAAGTGGGTGTCTGGAACCCCAGAGAGCCCTGAGCCCTCCGTGTGCTGTTTTTTTCTATATGCCCAGCAGTGTTATTACACAGTGACAAAGTTCATTTGTCCCGCCATGCTTTCTTCCCCATGGCCTCCTTTGCATCCCTACTCGTGCATTTTGGGGCCATTGTTAAGTTAGATAAGGGCTTCCTGAACACAGCCCAGCAATACCCCACAGTCGATCTGGAAACCAAGATGGCTGCCAAGTGACTACGGGGTGGGAGGCATATACAGCGTGGATACACTGGACACCGGATGATGCCTGTCCAGCCCAAGATGGAGCAGCATGGTGCAACACCTCCCCACACTACTCAGAACAGCACGCAAGGCAGAACTTATGAATTGTCCAACTCTGGAATTTTTCATCTGCTATTTTGGGACCATAGTTAATCACGAGTAACTAAATCCTTGGAAAGCGAGACTTTGGATCAGGGAAGATTACTGTACATAGCTTTACAGATAAAACAACGGGAGGAATCTGAGGGCTGCCTTCTGTTCCCTGAGAGAATGGCGAGTTCTTTAAAACCCAGCATTGGCAGTTCTAATCCTGGAAACCAAGACTGAATTTCTAAGGACATTTTCCCATTGGAACTCTACTGAGGCAAGTATTCTGGGGACAAAGAACCAAAGATCCTTTAAACACATTATATAGGTTAAATAAGATGGGGGGGAGAGTGGGCACTTAGAAATGCCAGCATTTATAAACTTTTTGTTTCAAAAATTAGTGGCATATCTCATTGCAGAAAAAATAAAACTCATTAAACAAAAAAGCCATTCATTGGTGGGGTCCTAACTATTGATTACAGTAGGCTATGAAATGGAGATGGGGGATGTGACAGCAGGGACATCTGTTTCCAGCTACCTCAGGGTGGATGCCTCCAATCTGGCAGGCTGGGCACATGTCCCTGCCCTGCTCTCTGCTCCCTGGGGGCATGTTCCAAAGTTACACACTCCAGGAGGACCACCTCTGCTGATGGGGATGACTTGTCCTCTGTCAAGGGTATCTGAGGACGAGGAATAGATTTTCATTTATCTTGAAAGCCAAGTACTTGAGGAGCAGGAAGGTTAATTAGAGCAAGATTGGGTCAAAGTCAACTATCATAGAGATTTTGAAGGGGATTTGGGGGACATGTTCAAAATCTTTAAAAGATGACACTGACATTGCTTTTTATTTTGTTTTGTGAATGTCTAATGTGCCTCATTTTTTGTGACTTTCCTTCCTTGAAAAAGGTCCAGGAAAGGGAGGGGAGAGAGGAGGATGGCAGGAGAGAATAGAAGGGAGAGTGGACGTGATCAAAGCACAGTCAATATACGTGTGCCTATGTATGAAACCTCACAGTGAAGCACATCGATTTGTGCAACTAATATGCTCTCATAATTCTAATAAAAATTAAAAGGTACAGTAAAACTCCTTGCTAATGTACCTGTAATAGTTCAAATTCAGGTGTAAACATCCAGCAGTAAGCTCCCAGTTCTGTGCTCAAACTGCAGCAGCTAAAATTCTTATCTCCTGGGTGAAGGGGTTGGTGAATAACAGGGAAGTGGGGGAGAGGGTCCCAGACCCTCAAGCTCCTCCTATAAATCCAGGCTCCTCTAGACTGGGTAGTCAAAGGGACACTACCTAATTGGAGAGTCCAGGAACCTCTGGACACAGAACCACGCCAGGAATGGAAGAGCCTTGGATCATACTCAACCCTCACAGCTGCAGGTCAGCTGGAAGCTCAGGCCCCTCCCGGTATGTTATTATCCGCAAACCCAGCGAGTCATTCCTGCTGCTTAACATGTGTTTCTACCAGTCATCCATGCTGCTTCTGTGGATATCAGTGGTATCAGTGGTCATATTTGGACTGGAGTATTTATTTCACTGATATGGTGAAGAAAACCTATCAACCTCCAAAACAAAATAGGGTCTCACAATCCCACCCACAGTATCTGTGTCTTTGTAGCAATGTCTCCAGGTCACAAATTCAGACTGGAACTAGGTAGGGTTCCCAGGTGGCCCCCAAGCCCTAATCTTGGACCAGCCTCTTCCATCTCCAGTGGGGAGTCCCTCAAGGACCCTGACCAGATGTCCTGCCCCAGGTGTCCTTCACAGCATCAAGGATGGCCTGTCACTTATGGGACAGGAGCCCTGGGAGAGGAGAGTTAACTATCCCTCTTGTCATATAGACCAGAGACACTATAGTTTCTCAGGGGGTTTTTGGCCCCTTATTATTCCTATAATTGGGGTAGCTACGGCATTTTAAGGGAAAGATTAACCAAAAAAGTAAATTGTGGCACAGTGCTAAGATGGAAGATTATATAGTAATTTCTAAAGAATTATCATAAATAATTTTTCCATGGCATTGGGAAATGATAATAACACAGAGTCACGTAGAAAAAAAAAGCAAGAAACAAAAAAATGTATCCTACTTAACTAAATAAAGAACAAAGGCACAAGAAAATGACAAGAAGGAAACATGGCAAAAATATAAGTGGATGCTTCTATATGCTGATTCATGGGTAATTTTTCTTCCTTCTCTTTACTTACACGTACTCCAAAATTTTCCTTACATAGATTTTTCTCTGATAATCGGTAAACCATAAAAAAGAATCTGAAGGAAAACAAAAAAAAAAAAACTCAAAAGCAACACTTGAAAAAGAAGCAAGCCCCTATCAGGTTTGTTTTCAAGTTGTACAAATCTAAATGTTTTCCATGGGACACAACCCCATTCTCCTCGAGTAGGAAGAACAAGAGAAGCAGCGGACATCCTGACTTGCGCAAAGCCGGCGGCCACCTCAGGCCCCGCTTCATCACGTAAGGACGCAGCAGGGGCCCTGTCTTCCCAGGTCCTCAGGCCTCGAACTCAGGCCTCTTGGGGACTTCCACAGGGACTCAGCAGCTGAGGGCTGGTCCCTTCGCCTCTCTGGCGGGCGCCAAGGCATTGCTCCCAACAGGGGCAGGCTCCTGAGTTTATCATAGGGAGGCATGTGCAGAAGAACGAAGGAAGGGTGACAGAAGGAACAGGGAGTAAGTGGTGCCCAGAAAGTCAAGTCAAAGATCCACCTTCTGGCCAAATAGCATCACAATTAGGAAAGGGTCATGCAACACCGGTTCTGTGCCAGGCCCTGCTTCATGTCGGCAACAGGAGAAAGATGTTCTCTCCATTCCTCACCAACCTGCCATGCCCTGTCCCCCTCCTTAGGGCCACTGATCTGACACAGGCGCCAGCTTCCATGCTGAGAACACGCCTCACACTTAGAGCATCCGGCCCCTCCACTGTCGGCAACAACCTGAGCCCCCAGCTCACCCCCAGGACCCCAGCAAGCACTGCACCATTGTTCACTTCATTTCTAGAAAAATTCATGTTCACTTCTGCAAGATTTTTATTAACTGCCACATTTAAGAACCATGTCTAACTTAGGCATCTGAGAAGGCATATAATATTATATTAATTGATGGAAATTTTCTACCTGACTTTTATGAAATCCCCCATTAACACAAGTAATTCCTAATGACTATCAAAATGAGATTATCTCGAAAGTAGAAATTACACTTAAAATATGGTTATTTTTAGGATGAAAATCTCTATCTCAGCCTGATGCACACGACAGTCTTGTGAAGAGCAACGTAGAAAACAGTGATACCAGCCGGGCGTGGTGGCGCACGCTTGTAATCCCAGTACTTGGGAGGCGGAGACCGGAGGATCCGGGTTCGCGGCCAGCCTCAGCTACTTAGTGAGGACCTCTACAACTCTGTGAGACCCGGTTTCAAAATAAAGTATAAAAAAATAGGGCCGGGGGTGTAGCTCGGAGGTAAAACCCCCCTGAGTTCAATCCCCGGTACCGCAAAAAAAAAAAAAAAAGAAAACAGTGATACCAAAATAAATGAGTCAACCAATATGAGTTCCTTTTATACCAAGGGATGCATTTTCTGTTGATTCAAAAACATATTTTGATTTCTAAGATGAAGGTGAAACATATCTATAAAGGATCATAGAGAAATAATACTTTTTATTATTGTTTTAAAAAAAAACATTGCCCTTTGAAGACCCCTAGGGCCAAGCTATGTTGCCGTGCATTGTTTTATACCCCAGATACACTCATGAAGCAAAGCTATTCACTTTCTCCCCAGACTGTATTGTCAGTTGGGCTGCATTAAAATAATTGGCCCTGTGCAGAGTGGGCCAGGCCCTCGCAGCCCACCTCATCCTGTCACCAGAGTCACGTTCTCTTTGGCACCTAACCACGTGCCTCTCGTACACCCTGAAATCTGCTTTACAGCACCATGGAGAGGAGGCAGCCTGTGGTTCTAGAGAAGCTGCACGGCCCATGAGCATCTTTCCTCTTTTCCTCCTGAACCTGTCAGCAGCATTAAGCAGGCAGCACACTGTCCCCGGATGGTACACAGTCAGCCTGGAGGTCGCACAAGGCGCTGTCAGCTGTCAGTCAGCAGCTGAGCAGGAGTGGTCCAGCTCCCCGCCACATCCCCTGACAGTGATGAATGCTCAGGCCTGGTGCTCAGTGGAGCCTGACAGGCCCAGCCCTCCCCCTCCAATCTGTTCCGGGCCAGCACCAAGCTCCTCTCCCAGCATCCCGGTCAGCCTGCGACACGGCCTGCTGTGGGCTGAGGTCGGCCCCATTGGCTTTCTGGCTGCTATTTTCTCATGAAAAGGAATTCTGACTTTATATCTTGACAGAAGCTCCTCATCAAAAATAGAGCATGGTGTGTGTTGTGACAACACTTATAGCAGACTTGTCCTCATTCTCTTTTACATCATGAATGAGGAGATACAGCTAAATATGTGACTTTTAAAAGAAAGAAAAATAAATCATCATAGATCTGAACACAGATAGCAGCTTTGCTCAGGCTGGCTTCTATTTTTTTAAAAAAAGGCTTCTAATTTCTTAAATTATTGTCTATTGTTGGGGTCAGGAGAAGGAGAGAAAAGATTCTAAGGGGAATAAGATATTGATAAAGAGATGGAGCCGAGTGTGGTAGTACACACCTGTAATCCCAGTACTTGGGAGACTGAGACAGGAGGATCGCAGGTTCAAGGCCAGCCTCAGCTACTTAGTAAGACTTTGAGCAACCTAGCAAGACCCTGTTTCAAAACAAAACATAATAAAAGGGCTGGGGGTGTAGCTCAGAGGTAGAATGCCCCTGGGATCAATTCCCAGTAACACACACACACACACACACACACACACACACACACACACACACACACAAAGATGGAACATTAACAAGGTTCATCAAAGGTCAGCTTCCACAATACGAAATACAGATTCATGACTTATATGTACACACAGTCAGACAGGGATGTATGAGAAAAGACAGGCACCGTGCTGGGCGTGGTGGCACACACGTGTAATCCCAGTACTTGGGAGGTTGAGACAGGAGGATCACAGGTTCATGGCCAGCCTCAGCAACTTAGAAAGGACCTCCACAACTCAGTGAGACCCTGTTTCAAAATAAAAAATAAAATAGAGCTGGGGGTGTAGCTCAGAGGTAGAATACCTCTGGATTCAATCCCTAGCACCAAAAAAAAAAAAAGGTACCAACATTCTGTAGAGCACAAATATGCTGTGGGGTAATATGCACCCTTACATAGAATGAGGTAACTACATTAGGGGAAAAAATGCAGGAGAATATATAGAACACACTACAATTTTCTTTAAAAAAAAAAAAAACAAGCCGGGGTGGGGGGGTGGAGCATGTTTGTAATTCCAGTACTTGGGAGGCTGAGACAACAGGAAGATCACAGGTTCGCGGCCAGTCTCAGCTACTTAGTGAGGCCCTCCGAAACTCAGTGAGACCCTGCTTCAAAATAAAGAATAAAAAATAGGACTAGGGGTGTAGCTCAGAGGTAGAATGCCCCTGGGTTCAATCGCCAGTACCACAAAGAAAAAAAAAAACTCTAGTTACTTTTGAGCTCTATTCCTTGCAATGTATTACTTTTTCAGAAACAGAAATAACGATTTTTTTAAATGCCCCCATCTCTATGACCCTTGTGACACTTTGAAGCCCAGGAGCCTCCCCTAGGCTGAGGGCCACACTGAGAGGAAGCTGCCACTGAGGTTGGACCCAACCGATGCTCAAACCGCACCCAGTCTTGGCACAAAGTCCCATGATCCCACTCACACCCCACGAGGGCAAAACTGCAATCCAGCTTTAAAATGCAAGCGATTTAGAGCGCCCTAAAAGACCTCCAGAAAAGAGACGCCACTCTTTCCTCCCTAACACTGGTCTGCAGTCTCCAGCACAATGTGTTCATGTCCTCTGGTTAAGGGGAAAGGATTTTAGGAGGATTAATCATTTCACAGTTTAGACAGAATTAAAAGATGGTTGAAAATAAAGGTATTTTCAGGTTTCTTCCTTTTCTTTTAGAGGAAAGAGGTAGAGATTGAGACAAGTGCACCAGCAAGTACGTTACCTTTCTGGAATTTGGTACTATATGAATTATTTCTCTCTCCCTCCTTCCTCTCATCCTTGCTATTTTTTGTCTCCCTTTCTATTTTCCTCCATAACACAACATAAGGGTATTTTTAAATCTGCTTTACGTGTTCGCCATTCCTCATTTTTTTCTCTTTGCAGTACTGGGAATTAAACCCAGGGGTATTCTGTCACTGAGTGACACCCCCAGCCCTAGTGTAGATTTTTTATTTTGAAACAGGGTCTCCCTAAGTTGCTGAAGCTGGGCTCCAACTTGTGATCCTCCTGTCTCGGCCTCCCAAGTACTGGGATTACAGGCGTGTGCCACCACACCCAGCTCTCCATTTCTCATTTTAAAAGCAGTTCAGACATTCTATATTTCCCTTAGAAATTAAGCTTTCACTATGAAGTTTTTGATTGATTTTCAATAAGTCAATGGAATTTTTTTTTTAAAAAAAAGCATCCAACTCTTACTAGAGAGACAGCACATGTAATCGGCAGCTGAAAATTTCCACTGAGGACCCAACCTTCTGAGATAGCAGGCTGGACTTTTGACTAATTAAGAGAAGTTGGATAACCCAGTAGCATGTTCACATTAAGAAACATAATGAACAAAATTTCCGATTATGGTTCTATGGATGACTCAGAAAGGCCTGTTACGATGTTTTCATGCTTCTCTTTTTATGCAAACCAGAGCACCTTCACTTGGGGACATTCGTGGGAGTGGGTGGCTCTTCACACATTGGTCTGGGCACCTGACTTCAGGAAGGGACAGAGATGCCAGCAGCAGTGCGGTCTACTTGTTATCTTCCTTAAATATCTGCTCAAGCCTCATTTGGAGAGTCGAGCAATGGGGTGCTACTTGCATGAATCCTCTAATGACCCACAGGAGCGCTGCTGAGTGAATGCGTGTCTGGAAATACGAATCACAGGAGAGGCAGAGGCAGGTGCCTTCCTCTGAGCCCACTTGGGGAACCGAATGGTGTCTCTCTGTGGGAAGGCCATCTGGCTTTCAGAGAGATACAGGTTAACGGGGGTCCAAGGCAGGCAAAATATTTCTCTTATACTAAACCTGATAAGTGCTTTGGGAAGCATCTGATGAAGACCCTAGCGCCCTGAAGATGGAGACGATGACTGACCTGTCAAACCTCAACGGTAAAGGGACTTCAGTGCAGGCCCTGCAGAAAATCTGATTCTGTGTAGAATTATGTCTTGATAGGTCTGCCAGGCTCTCCATGCTAAGAGTAAATTATAGTAATCTCTATTTCCTGTCACTTTTTCTTCCCAAAAGGCTGATAGCTCAAAATGTAAACTACTGTTGAGAAGGTTTCTGGGGAGGACCTAATGTACCGCAGGCAAGTCCCCAACTTAAAAATGAGTCACATTTCAAAAGCATGTTTATGAGACAGACATCTGGGATACAGAATCCATTTTTCCATGAATATGCTGGTATAAATGGTGGAAGCCAGCCCACAGGGCCTACTCAGCCTATAATGAATCCCAAATATACCTCTTTCCCAGGATTCTGACCACCATTTATGAAATACTGATTCAGCAAGAAAACACATTCTAAGTTCTACCCTATAGCATCAAGAAGACTCCCTTTCAGATTGGTCAGATTGGGTGCAAGCTAGAAGAGGGCAAAAAATAACATTTCTCTACTTTCCCAAGCTGCCTAGCTACTAACCTGACTGTAGAAAGAAATCTCCATGTTGTACCATTCAGCCCTTAATATTCCTCCCAAGTTGAGAAGGAAACCCCTTCCTGCACAACAGCCACCATTCGAATGCAAGGTACGTTCCAAATCCAGAGATCCAAGTTCTTATCGGGCAATGAAGCCAATGGTCACAGCTCAGGGTCTCCCACAGGCTGCAACCCCAGTGGGTTGTGGTCTATTGGAAGGCTCAGTGTTAGCAGAGGCTCAGTGAGCTTGAGAACAGACCCTTCTGTTCTGGTTTTGATACAATGTGTCCCCCAAAGACTCATGTGTTAAGGGCTTGGTCCCTAATGCAGCAGTGTTCAGAGGTGGGGCTCTTGGGAAGTGATTGGGTCAGGAAGGCTCTGACCTCATCAGTGGATTAATCCAGTGATGGGCTCTAAACTGAATGGGCTGTTGGGAGGTGGTGGAAACCGCAGGCAGTGGGGCATGGATGGAGGAAGTAGGTCACTGAGGGTGTGCCTGGAAGAGTATATCTTGTCCCCAGCTTCTTTCCTCCCCCACTCCACTTGTTGGCTGACATGATCTGAGCAGCTTTCTTTTGTCACACCATTCCACCATGATGTTCCACCTCATCTCAGGCACAAAGCAATAGATCTAGAAAACCATGGACTGACAGCTCTGAAACCATGAGCCCAAAATAAATCTTTCCTCCTCTAAGTTGTTCTTGTCAGGTATTTTGGTCACAGTGACGAAAAGTTGACTAACACACACACCCAGTTCAAAATCCATAGCCACAAATACTCTGATACTGCTCCATCAAGAGGTGGAGCTTGATTCCTTTCCCCTGGAGTGTGGGCTGGACTCAGTGATGTACTCCTGTTGAACAGAACACAATGGGTGTGCTGGGAGGTCAGTTTTGAGAGTAGGGTATAAGCTGTGGCGTCTGTCTCAGGAGCTCTCTTGTTCTCTCTTGGATAGCTCGCTCTGGGGGAAACCTGATGCCATGTTGTGAGGCAGCCCATGTGGCAAGACACTGAGGCCCCATGGTCACATGAGTGAGCCCCAGAAGATGCAGTGCAGCTGACGTCTTCATGGCAGTCTCGTGAGGGACCCCCATGTGGGGCTCCCAGCTAAGCTGTGCAAAGATTCCTGCACCCAGGAAACCATGAGATCATAGATGATGGTTGTTTTAAACTTCATGCTTTGGAATAATTGATTGCCCAGCAATAGAAAATTAATATACTAATGTGTTGTAATAAAGGAAAAATAAGGCCATTTTTTTGCAAATAAAAACTAATGGCATAAGCCAGTAAAGCAAGCCATCTTTTATCAGGCTAATTTCCATAGGAAAAAAATATATTCCCAGTCTATCTGATTTACAAATCAGTCCCTGGAACATGACCCATTTCTAAGTTGGAGACCATCTCTATATAATTTGTTTTTTCTAGAATCTTTGTTCCCTAGTATGCTGGCATTGCTAAAACGGGCATTTCTGAACCACCAAAGTGTAGGGGTAGTATATAAAATATCAAAGTAGGGCTTTTAGCACTTTTACAATAATTCCGGTGATTTTTATTCATTTGCCTTATCCAGGGGATTGTTAGTTGCTTTTCCTGCTGTTTTGTTTGGGGAAGTTATATCTCTGCTCTATAAGGCTTACAAAAACAATGAAGAAAAATGTTTTTCCAAAATTCCCAGGAAGGCTGAATTTAAATTCTTGCCAAAGGCCTAACTGCAATGGAGAGACTTTTCTGTCTTTTGTAGGGTTTTGTTTGGTTGACTGGTTTAGTTGAGTTTGGGAGCTTTTTTGTTTGATTAGATGAAAGTAAAAAGATGGTTGGATTGTTTCTTCTCAGAGCAATTCCTATAAGAAATCTGTTTTCCCTCTTTTATATGGGAATGAAAATCAAATCTGAAAAAAAATTTTATTCGGAATATTAAACTAGGCTATTTTTTTTAGCTTGGATACTTCGTCCACAAGTAGCTTAAGGTCCTAGTATCTCTATTCTAAGCAGTAAGACAGTGTGATCCTATTATATCCTGTGCTCCCAGTAGCTCAAGAAAATCTAAACATCTCTGCTAACTGCCATGAAACCCTGGACGCCTCATGCTGATGCTGATTATTTTGGTGATGTTGAAAATTGAGTTTGTGTCCACTTGATACAGAAATATCACCCACCACACTGCTCTTCCTCTCCCTCTTTTTAGATAAGTCCCAGGGAAGGGAGGAGTAAGAAGAGGAGAAACTATCAGCTGAATACACTGCAATGCCCCCCCCTTCTAAAAATAAGAGCAAAAACCCCAGATGACGAAAATCTCAACTCAACAGTGCCTACAAAAAAAGTCTTGCATAGCAGTCTGGGTTCAATTAGGAGATACATACAAACCACACAGTAGGCTAAACAGGGGAAGACTAACATACTGAATAACCATGATAAAAGTTAACTGTGATAAAAGCTAGTATTCTTTATGTTCATCACTGTATGATCTATGGAAACTCTCTATGGCACCTGAGGGCTGAGGGAGAGGCCCAAGGAAGGCCAAGTTTGGAAGCATTCAGACCTGCTCGGGAGGGAGGGCTTCAGCCACTGGACAGCTAAAGCTGATCTGGAAATGCTGGGCCAGCAAGAGGCCACCCAACTTGAATGCAGGTGACCAGCAACTGGTGACCTCTCTGTGCTTTTGCAGTGGGGGTCCAGCCCCTGATGGGGACAGGAGGTCTTAGAGCATCTGCAGAGGCTCTGGGCACTGCCACAGGCAGAAGCAGCACAGGCCTCGGCAGTCCAGGAACTCTGGTCTCCTGTTGAAAGGCTATGGAAAAGTTATCACCAGACCATGGCTGTAAAGACACAGAGAGACAGGCTACACCAGAGGTCCTCAAGCCCACAGCACTGACCCTGGTCTATGCCAGAAATGACCAGAGAGACGTCCTCTAGCAGTGACCCCCCAGTGTCCTCTACTGAAAATGCTTCGCACATGACCACATGAAATGAGACATACTAAAGGAATCCCTTTGTTTATCTCAGAGCTTATGCAGAAGGGCATGTTCAGAGCAGAGAGGCAACAAAATCATAACTGAGACACTTTGAAAGATACCAAAAGAAACACAAGAAATAGAAAATCTGACATACAAAACTCCAGGCTCATATGTTTTCGCTGGGAAATTCTAGAAACACTTAAAGCTGAGATAATAATAACCCTATGTAAACGCTATCAAAAAAGAGATGAGGGAATTTTTCCCAGCTCAACAGACCCGCATTATTCTGATGCCAGAACCAGGAAAAAAAGAAAAGAAAACTATACACAAATCTTCCTTATGAACATGAACAAAAAAAGTCATTTAATAATACTGGATTCAGGAATATATAAAAAGTGGTGTTGATCCAAGGAAGTCAGTCATTTTAACATTCAAATAACTCAATAAATATATAATTTACCCCATTAGTAGACTAGGAAAGAAAAAAATCTCAATGAATGTTTAAAAGGTATTCAAAGAACTTAAAAGACTTTACACTAAGAAAACAAATAATCTGACCAAGAAGTGGGCAACTGAAATGAATAGACACTTCATGAAAGAAGAGATACAAATGGCCAATAAATACATGAAAAAATGTTCAACATCATTAGCAATCAGGGAGATGCAAATCAAAACTACTTTAAGATTTCATCTAATCCCAATTAGAATGGCAAGCATTAAGAAGTCAAACAACAACAAATGTTGGTGAGGATGTGGGGAAATCGGGACTCTTCTACACTGTTGGTGGGATTGTAAACTAGTTCAACCACTATGGAGATCAGTGTGGAGATTCCTCAGAAAACTGGGAATGGATCCACCATATGATCCGGCTATACCACTACTGGGTATCATACCAAAGGGATTGAAACCAGAAAACTACAGCAATATATGCATACCCATGTTCATAGCAGCACAATTCACAGTGGCCAAATTATGGAACCAACCTAGGTGTCCAACAACAGATGAGTGGATTACAAAATTGTGGGAAATACACACAGTGGAATTCTACTCAGCAATAAAGAACAAAATAACATCATTTGCAAGAAAATGGAAGGATCCGGAGAACATTATGTTAAGCGAGATCAGCCAATCACAAAAAAATAAGGGACATATGTTTTCATTAATATGTGCAACCTAGGGAGTAGTGGGGACACACAAGGGACTTCAGTTGATAATGGAGAACCCTCAGTGGGGCAAGAAAAGTGGTACAAGGGAAGGGGAAGGGCAAGAAAGAAGCGAATCAGTGGAATTACGAGCATAAACAATATGTACATGTGAAAATATACCAACATCATTCTCGGTACTTCATACGGGTGGGGGGAGGCGGGGGGGACACTAAGAGCTGTGTGCATGTATATTAATATCAAATAGATATTCATTGTGATGTAAGACTCCAATGCACCAATAAAAGCACGTTAAAAATTAAAAAAAATAAAAATTTTTTAAAAAGGCATTTGACACAATTTAGCATGTATTCATGATTTTTTTAAAAAAATCTTAGTAAACTAAGAAGAGAACTTGATAAAGAATTATCTACCAAAAAAAAACCCTATTCTTAAAATCATACTTACTGGTGAAAGAGTTAATCTATCAATCTTTAAATTAGGAACAAGACAAGGGTATACACTCACTTTACTTCAACAGTGTAGTGGAAATACTAATCAGTTCAAAAATGCAAGAAAAAGAAACAAAACTCATACAAAAAGGAAAGAAGAAAAACTTTCTTTGTATGCAGACAACATAATTGTATAATTTTATCAACCCTAAGTTTATCAAAGTTATAGAATATTATATCAATGTGCAAAATAAACTGTATTTCTATGTAGTCACAACAAATAAGTAAAAAACAAATTTTTAAAAGAAGCAATATTATTTATGACATCATATAACATTTAATACTTACTGATATTTTAAACAAAATATGTATAAAACCCGTTCCCTGAAAACTATAAAATTTTGTTGAGAAAAATTAAAGGAGATCTAAGTAAATGGAAAGCTATACCATGTTCACAGATTGGAAGATTCAACATTCTTAAGATACTGATTCTCCCCAAATTAATCTCTAGTTTAACACAATGCTGATGAAAACCCCAGGAAGTTTTTTGTAGATGTTGATGAATTGATTCTAAGGTTTATATGGAAAATCATAAGGCCTAAAATAGTAAAAAAATAAAAAACTTTGAAATGTAAATTGGAGGACTTAAACTTTCTGATTTCAAGACTTACAGTAGTCAAGACAGTGTGTTGTTGGCATGACAAGGGCCCTATAATGTCTGGAACTGAATAGAGAATACAGAATTGAATTTTGACAAAAGTGCTGTAGTCAATCAGAAAAGTATAGTCTTTGCAACAAATGGTGCTACAACAATTTGATATCCAAATGGGACAAAATAAGAAACCTTGAGTCTTATCTCACACCTTACACACACAATTACCTTGAAATGAACTGTGAAAGTACTCACAGCCTGAACGTGGTTGTCCATTCTTTCTATCTCATTCACTTGAAAGATACTACTGGGAAAAATCAATGGAAAACTAGCCACTTCCTCAAAACCTGCACTGTACTTCTACTTTCACATCCTAATGACACAGTCTGAACAAAAGGTTATGAGAAGAACATGGTGGTTACAGAGTGACATGGGGGAGTTTCTTGGATCAGTGAATCGCTCTTTATGTTTATGATGGTGACTGTTACACAAATCTACACATGTGGAAAAATTTCATAGAACCATACACCAAAAACAAAGTGCAGTAACTACTGTAATTCAAATAAAGTCTACATTTGAGCTAAGAGTATTATTCTAATGTGAATTTTCTGCTTTGACAATGTGCTGTGCTTATTTAAGATGTTTACCACCGGGCGTGGTGGCGCACGCTTATAATCCCAGTACTTGGGAGGCTGAGACCGGAGGATCCGGGTTCGCGGCCAGCCTCAGCTACTTAGTGAGGCCCTACGCAACTTTGTGAGACCCGGTTTCAAAATAAAGGATAAAAAGTAGGGCCGGGGGTGTAGCGCGGAGGTGAAACACCCCGGGTTCAATCCCCGGTACCGCAAAAAAAAAAAAGATGTTTACCATTGGAAGAAGCTGGTTGAAAGGCACCTTGGAACTCTGTTCTATTTTTGCAACTTCTTATGGGTCTTAAACTATGTCAAATGAAGTATTTATTTTTTAATCTTGTGAGAAATTCAAAACATATAAATACTTCCTAATTGATTAAAATGATCTTACAAATATGTAAATGTGAACTTACAAATACTCCAAGGTTATAAAGAAAATTGGAAAGATTTTTCTTCTCATAGCATAATTTTCAAAGTTCCTCAATATTAACATATTAATTCAACCCATTAAATTCCATGAATCTGTAGTCTAGATGTCTAATTATTTCAAGAAATTGAATAAGTAATAGTCCCATTTCTTTAGTAACGAACTACTATACAACTAGTTCTGAATAGAGAAATGGCCAAAGTATAACTCCATGCTGACAGGTAACATGATATTTACCTAATACACCAGAGAGACCTTTGAAGCTTAATTTTAAAGCATTAATAGCATGCAACTAGCTTGCTAGTACAATTAGTGTAATCAAAACATCTGGAGAAGAAATACAATGAAGTTGAGCCTTGTTATTACAATGGATAATCTACCTAATTTTTTCCTCAGATTTCCAGGCCCTAGTTTGTAGAGAAATATATTAAATATAAATGTTCCTTTGTGCTGTGGGATGGTCTTTCTGAAGGGTGACCATATAAGTCAAGCTCCTTCATAGAAACCTACCTGCGGCATTCCTAGTAAGGTTGGTAGCACACAACCCAGAGCAGGGTGGAGGAGTGGAGGAAGATAGCCTGGGTACTAATGAAAAGGAAGTTTCTTATGAAGCCTCCATTTCCTTCCCTATGCTTCTCTCCAAATTCCACAAACAGGCATAATATTTTATGGAAGTTTTTATTCCAGGATGCCCCCAAGTGTGGTACAAAGTAAACCCTTCGAGACACTCCAGAGATCTCCAGCCAAGTTTCAGGCAACACCAGGTCTTTGCAGATCACCTGGAGACCAAATGCGGAAGGCTCAGCCATGCAGTATTCACGATGGCCAGTAGCTGACCATGCCCCTTGCCGAAGCTGCACGCCATGGAAGGACTCTAAAGCAGTCCTCTGCAGCAGAATGGCGGGTACCTGGGTCTTTCAAATGTAGCTGAGATGAAAAGTATAGCTAAAGTCAAAACTTGATGTAAGTCCCCATTGAAAGAAACACTTCATGAAATTGTTCAGAAACAAAAGCAATCCCTCGGCCAACAGTAAAAAGCATGAATTTACAGGATCAACCATCAGAATGGCTGGTGACAGCTCACACAAAAAGATCTAAGCCTGGTATTTTTACAAGAACCAAAGCGAGACCTTTCTCTCTATACAGAGCTCAGAGATAAATGACATATAGGATTTAAATCTAACATTTTCACTGAGGAGACAATGGCAGCACAGCAGGACTGACCTTATTTCATACACAGGCAGCTATGTGCCCGGTGTCCCCTCTCCTACCCCTCCCACCACAGCCACAGCTGCCCCAAATCCCTCCGGGAGGCGACAAAGCCTTTTACCTGTACTTAAAGTTTTAAGTCCTGTGTGCTTCCAGGAGAACGAACACAGTGACAAATTTACCCAAAGGTCAATGGTGACTGTCCAATTAGTTCTACAACAAGGGTAGGCAAAGCTATGACTGACTAGCCAAACCTAGCCTGCCTCCTGTTTTTGTAAGGTCCATGAGCTAAGAAAGGTTTTACTATTTTTTTTAATGGCTGAAACACAATCAGAGGAAGAAAAATGTTGCATGACACATGCAAATTCTATGAGATTCAAATTCAAGTGTCATTAAATAAAGTTTTATTGGAACACAGCCACGCTCATTCATGTATATATTGTCTATGGCTGCCTTCGCTCCACAGTGGCAGGCTCTGGTGGCTGTGACAGAGACCGTATGGCCTGCAAAGCCTAAGATATTTACCATCTGGACCTTCATAGACAATGTTTGCCAGTCCTTGTCCTAGAACAGGCACATGAAGAAGTGACTGATGCTAAGGGGAAGCCTCTCTTTCAGAAAAGAGGTAAATTCCCCATAAAAGGGGGCTATGGGAGAAGGGTCAGGAACACGGAAGTCAACCTTGGCTCATGTCACCCCTTTGTCCAGGTCCAGTGCAGGACTGGACCATAGGAAGAGGAGCGTTGGGAAGATGCAAATGCAGTATACTGAGGAGGCTGTGCGGCTCTGGGAGCTCCACTCCCCACGTTCCAGAAAGTCACACAGCCTATCTGAGGAAAATGAATGGAAGGAGTAGCTATCTTCCAGAGGCATTGTAAGAGTTGTAAGGGTACCATCCCAGGAAAGTACCTGGCCCTGGCATTGGGGTTCAGCCTCAAAGGATGAGTTGGTTTCCATGGGAACACAGGGCTCCAGGTACAGAGGATTAAGTGAATGGTGGTTCAGCCCATGGTCTAGGGTTCTGTGAAAGGTGTCCCCAGTGGCTAAGGCAAAAAAGGCAATTAGGTCGGATCTTGGGTTGACACACAACTCTCTTCTCCTTCGCACTCCCTATGGCTATTTCTCCCTTTCTCTGTTTATGTCCCTCTTCCCGTGACTTGTGAAGACACCCTTGAGTGCACCTCAGGCCTGCTGGAGTTTCTAAGGGTTCAGCTGTGTACCCAGCTCTAAAGGTCCCCCAGTGATGGCATCTTCAGCAGTAGAAACAGACTCTTCTGCCTCACCCCATCCACTGTCAGATCCTTTGACCTGCTTGCCCCCCACGCCGGGGTAAAATCTTTGGGGGGAACCCTAGACCCACAGCTGGTAGGATCTTCCAGCTGCCGAGTGAGAACTAAATGAGATTCCAGGGACTCCGAGTCATTTGTAATGAATTCTAATGACTGCCAGGCCCCGGCCGCGATGTGAGCTGATGAGCTGCCCCCGCAGCCAGCTGTCCCTCCACCACCGATTGTCCACAAGGGATTCGCATTCGCCCAGGGTACCGCCATCTCCAGAGATGAGATCAGCAGGGCTCTGCAGAAGAGAACAGCAGCCCTTTAGCCCTGCGATAGGGGATTTCATGGTAAATGTTGGGGATATTTACCAAAAGCAGAAGGCACGGGGAAAGAACAGTTAAGAACTGGGTCTCAGCCCTGCAATAAAGATCATAAGGCTACGTGTGCAAACTGTTTATTCTCATGTTTTATTCAACATCAGCTACTTGCTTTCCCTTCGTTCACCTTGCTTTCTCTTCTTTCGCTGGGGAGGTGATAAAATCTGGCTGTTTTCTGTTCAATTTGAGCACTGGGTTTGGACGGGGAAGACTTAGGTATGAATGCTGGTTGCCTACAGTTATTAGCTCCACGGCCAATGGCTATGTATCCTTTATCACATCAACTAACTTTCCTGAATCCAGATCTCTCCATCCATGGAATCAGGCCCGTCTTCTGCCAGTTCTCACACTGTTCTTCCCTGCTCTACCCGCCAGCCAGGGTTGTGATGTGGGTCAGGTAAAAACACGCGGGCAGACGGACCTTACAGTGTCAGGCAAAGCGAAGGGATCCCTACTGTTGTTGCAAATATACCTTCACTTTAAAAATGTCATGCCTGTTTCTCAAAGAACTGGCCAGGGAAGTATTTAAAAATAATAAAAACCTTAGACTCCAATGTAAACCAAGCCATTTAAATCCAGCCTGGAGAGGGAGGGGTTTTCTGCTACTTTGCATATAACCCTCTTCATCCATAGGGCTTACTGTTCCCACAGGCAGGAAACAATCCCTCCTGCTTCTTGGAAAGAGGTTTGGAGTCTATAAATGTGTAAAGGGAAACTTCTAGGGTGGGAATGCTTGTTTGTTGTTTGTTTGTTTGTGGTACTAGGGATTGGACCCAGGGGATTCTACCTCCAAGCCACACTGCAGCCCTTTTCATTTTTATTTGTTTTTCATTTTGATTATAGGTGTGTGTCACCATGCCCCGCTTAGGGTGGGAATGAATCCAGAGGTCAGCGATGTAAGAGAGCAGTGAGGGAACCGAACACCCCCCCCCCAGCCACCAACACCAAACCCGATGCCAAGCCCACCACTTCAGGTTCGTCTCCCCCAGTGCCACAGTTTCTCTCTCCAGAGGGCAGAAATTGCCTCTAAATCTAGGAAGAGTTTCTAAAAAGAAGAAGAAGGTTTTATAAAAGAAGAAAAGAGCCAGGCATGGTGGCCCATGCCTGTAACCCCAGTACTTGGGAGGCTGAGACAGGAGGATCGCAGGTTCATGGCCAGCCTCAGCTACTTAGTGAGAGCCTCCGCAACTTAGTGAGACCCTGTTTCAAAATAAAGAATAAAAAATAGGGCTGGGGGTGTAGCTCAGAGGTAGAATGCCCCTGAGTTCAACCCCCAGTACCGAAAAAAAATAAATTAACTAGTTAATTAATTAAAAGAAGAAAAGGAAAGGAAAAAGTCTGGGTCCAACAGCCTTGCCGCAGACTGGCCGTCTCCGGCTCCCTGCTCCGCAGTGACGCTGTTCTATTCAACCTGGACTTCTATACTTTAAACCTTTTTTTTTGGGGGGGGTACCAGGGATTGAACGCAGGGGCGTTCTACCTCCGCGCTATACCCCCGGCCCTATTTTTTATACTTTATTTTGAAACCGGGTCTCACGAAGTTGCAGAGGGCCTCACTAGGTAGAGAGAGAGAGAGAGAGAGAGAGCTGAGGCTGGCCGCGAACCCGGATCCTCCGGTCTCCGCCTCCCAAAGTACTTTAAACAATTTTTTACTTCTGCCATCACTGCCACTGCTAGAAGCTCCCAGACCTTTGGTCTGCCCATGATGTGGCTACAATGGCCTCCCAAGTGTTGCTGTGACTTCTCTGGAAGCCGTCACTGGCTCTATTAATAGTAGATCCCAAACCGGGCACGGTGGTGCCCGCTGGCAATCCCAATACTTGGGAGGCTGAGACAGGAGGATTGCAGGTTCGAGGATAGCCTCAGCAAGTAGTGAGACTCTCAGCCACCTAACAAGACTCTGTTTCAAAACAAAAGAATAAAATAGGGCTGGGGGTGTAGCTCAGAGGTAGAATACCCCTGGGTTCAAACCCCAGTACCAAAAAATATATATATAGCAGATCCCAGGTGCCATCTCAGCCACTTTGTAGACCGCCCAATTCCGGACCCACTACTCACATTCGGTCCCTAGCAATGGAGGCCATAAGTCCCAGGTGACATGCTGCAGGTCTGTCTGCTGTTGGTTCTCACACACTGCTTTCCTGAGCATAAGTAACATGTCTCTATTTCCTCCAATACCCTAGTGTGAGAACAGCCTAAAGGACACATCATGACCAGGACTGAGGAGGGACCAGGGTGAAGCCAAGTCCAGGGAGCAAGGCAGATAGATCTAAGAGCTAAGAGCAGGGACAAGTCAAAATCCCACACAAACTAAAACTTCAATGTGAGGATCCTAGCATGATGATCTATGCCCTGGCTATAAAGGAAAATGTTAGAGACAGATGAGGTGGCTAATTGGCTCACAGAGTGTGTTGTTTTAACAGCTTGCTCTAGACTATATCACATGTTTCAAAGATACATTGATATAAAGGGGGGGCATAAAACCAGGATTTCAGCTGGACAAGCTTAGGCAGAGCCTCAGTATCATATCCTAGGTCTCAAAGCCCAAGGCAAGCCATTTGGATCCCATTTAGATCCGGGCCTGGGATTGCCACACAGCGGTGGCATATTTAAAATGTGCAAATGAATAAAACCCTTTGAGGCAAACTTAAAAAAACACTGTTTTCCAGCCCATAGCGGGCTAAATAAAACCCACTTCTAGTCCACTGGGTTGGAAGTCAGGGGGTCGGCTCTACCTCTGAGCAGCTAGGCTTTCGGTAGGTCATGTCATTTCTTTGAGTTTCACGTTCTCCATGTGTAAAATCTGAGGGGGTTCCAGGGTGATGACTAAGGTCTTTTCTGCTCTAATATTCTAGGAGCAAATTCATGATATATGGCAGCATTGAGGGGACTCCTCCACTTCTGCGATTAAGTCACAAAATACTGTGATGTCCACCTTGCTAGTAGTCTCTCTCTCTCTCTCTCTCTCTCTCTCTCTCTCTCTCTCTCTCCCATCCTCTGAGGAAGCACGTTGCTATGTTGGAAAGGCACAAGTGGCAAAGAACTGAGGACAGCCTCAGGTGACAGCCAGCATGACCCTTAACCCAACACCTCTTGAGACCCTGAATCCTGCCAACACCCACACAAGTGAGTGCAGCACGCATCCTGCCAGGGCTGAGCCTGGAATACAACCTCCTCCATGGCTGCCACCCTAGCTGCCTGCAAGAGACCCAGAGGCCAGGGCCCCACTGAGCTGTGCCCAGGTCCCCGACCCACAGAGGCCAAGTCCCACATCACACTGCTCAGCTTTAGACTTCTTTACCACACGACAGTGGATAACTAACACACACAGCTTTGTCTTGACCTTGACAGGCCGTGTCCTGGCCTCTCGCTTTGGAAATTCCTAGTCATTCCATAAGTCAAATGAAGGGTTATCTGGAATTGGGGTCAGGAACAAGGAAACGTGACTGAGCTACCACAGCTTAGAGGATAAAACAGGGGAGCCACTGGAGCCTCTTACCCCTCCTTGGCCACACCCCAGTCTCAAAATGTTTGGGGAAGGAGCTCAGGAAAGAGCTCCAGATGGAAGCTGCAGACGGGCCCATGTGCCAAGAAAACTGCGCCTCCCCTCCCCAAACTGACAGTTCACTCGCACGTCTACATTGTGAGAAGAGAAAATATTTTAATTGCATTAATCTCCTCGCTCACTCCCCCACCCAAAGCGTACTCCAGTCAGTCAGGTGGAGGCACAGGCTGGGAACACTCCCAGCAGGAGCACAGCCCCAGGGTGGAGCCAGGCCTGGGACACTGATGCTCTTAGCAAGGCCACCTCCGCCTGACACCAGAGTCCCAGATTCTCACTGCCTCCATCGCCACCGGGAGGTTACCTCGTTTCGTCCACTAGCCAAACACCTCCTAGCTCTACTCTCGCTCTTTCTGGGCCCCTCCATCTCGTCCATTCTCCGTTGAGCAACCCGAGTGAATGTCTTCAACGCAAACAGTCCTGTCACTCCAGCTTCAAGGCTCCCTGCTGATCACCTTAGGATCCGCTCCACAGCCTGCACCTGGGCCTGAAGCCCCAGGGTCTGCGCCTGCATGGCTCTGGCCTCTTATGGAGATGTTGTCCACACAGGGCCCTCTGCACTTACTGCTCCAGCCACTCAGCCTTCTTCCTGCAGGTGTTTGCTTGACTCGTTCAAGCCCTGGCTCTGTGGCGAGGTCTTCCCTGACCAGCCTGCCCACACCTTCTCCTGCTTTACTTTATAGCATTTTGCAATGTTGAAATTACGAATATTACCTGTTATGTTCTGTCCCCTTTTCCTGCGTGGATGTGTGTTTATTGGTGGTGTAGACACTATCTATCTTGTTCTCACCTATCCCTAGTGGCAGGCACAGTACCTAGTGTGCAATGGGTATTTGCTGGTGTAACTGTGGATTTTTTTTTCATGTTTTTATTGGTGCATTGTAGTCTCACATCACATTGAGTATCAGTTTGGTGTTAACATACATGCACACAGCTCTTGGTGTCCCTCCCCCCC